>CANYCX011061026.1:0-17957 GCA_948193385.1 Breynia disticha f. nivosa | reverse complement strand
ACTGGGCCGAGACTAATCCGGTTCGGGAAGGAGTTGGGGGTTAAGGTTCATTTCCCTTCCAATCGACGTTGCGGGGGATCGAACCGTGGTCCGCCCTACCAAGATCAGCCCCCATTACCACTGAACCAAGAGGTCGTTGGTAATGCTCACAGGTTATGTAGCCTTCAACTACTTGTTTTTTTTTTATATATACTTTTAATTGTTCATATCTGTTTGTTATGAAGTCGATTTTGTATCGAATCGCAATCTTAGAAAGTAGAAACATGGGAGAATGGAAAGAGGCAATGTCCTTAAATGAATGAGTATGAACTCATAAGAGAAGGGAAGGAACTAAGAAACTAACAAATGTAAAATGTGAGTGAGCACAAATGCAATTTATTTAATTTTATTTATAAATAAAATCAAACCAAATGAAATGAATTTTATAAAAAATTATTAATAAAATAAATTAATTGAGTATGTTTAGTGTCTATTAAAGCTTGTGGATTTATAAATTGTATCTTTTTTGATAAGATTTGAAAAAGAAAAATTAAGTAAACTAATTTCATAGATTTGCAAATGAAACATTAGAGTTATTTTTGAAGAATCATTGATAGAAAATAAGAAATAGATTTGCAAATGAATTTCATTGATAGAAAATTTTCACCAAACAATAAAATTTGAAATTAAAAATAAATTCACATAAATATCTATGAAATGGTGTCATAATACCAAACACAATTAATGTCAATATTCAACAAGTTGGACGATTTCCAACAAGGAGGCCATAGCTAAAAGGGACAGGGAAGATATATGATTTTTCCCAGAAATTAAAAAATAAAGTAACTCGAATTCCAAAAAAAAAGGGAGTAACAAAAATTATATATTGAAATAGATCCAAATTACTACTACTCCACTACTATTCTATCCTATCCTATATAAAGCAAATGAGTGAGTTTGTAATAAATACTACTGCCTAAGTTACCATATCATATCCTTAACATCTACATTTATACAAACATAACTAAATCCAATGCAATGCAACTAACCCTGTTCCTTGTAAGGAGTCCAAATTAATTTTGTCACATCAACCTCAAGACCACCGCGCCCTGCCGCTTTTAGATGCCTATCCAATACCTTTGGATCTGCACATATCACATGCTGCCCTTTTCTGTACTGAATCAATTCCAGTGTTTGGAGTGTTGACAATATGTCTTCCGCCTTAATCGCCGTCATGTCACTCAGCTCCTGTCACATTTTTTCAAATCATCAGTAGCTCATCACATCATTATTCACAATAATTTTGTGAACATAACACACCTTGATAGATATATTCCCCTTGTGCTTTTTCAAAATGTCTAAGAGAACTCTCGTCCAATATCCTCTGTAGCTCAATAAACCCAGGTCGGAAAGCGGTCTTTCAGGCGTACCCACCTTACCCTCTTTCTTGGAAAGTTCATATGCTGTTCCATGTTACAGATAAAATTAGTAACGGACATGCATTAAAAAACAAATAATTATACAGGAACATCTCCCATTACAATCGCTTGCAGCAAGCACTTCTTGTTTTCAGAAATGGAGAGGAAATGCTAATTGTATTGTTCTAACAAATAAGAGCAACTAGAGAGCCATATTTGCAGATATTTATATATGCAGTAAACGAATCTTATCCAACGACCTTAAAGACCCAATTCCACAATTTATATGGGTTTCATTTTGAAGATAAGCAAGTGCATTCCAAGAAGCAGAGAAATGCTTCTTCCAAAATATCACATGGCAACATTTATGAATTTAACAAAACAAACAAGTTATTGTCTCAGTGGTTCTCACAGAAAAATAAAAACATTCTGGCAGAGAACTTACAGAATGCAATTAAAAATTTCCCATAGCCTTTCCTTTGATAGGGAGGAAGAGTAAGTATGCATGCCAAATTATAGGACTCCTCTGAGTGTTTTTCCTGTATCAGCATCATCAACATCAAAAAGTTACAACAAAATGTCTATGAGAAGATCTTAGAAACAGAAAAACAAATTCCAAGTTATAAATTTCAAGAATTAAAATCAGAACTATGAAAATAGAGGACCAAAAATTGGCATGACCAGCAGGATCAAGTGTGTACATCATGAAAATGACAATGAAATGAATCATGAAATGAATCAGTAAGTTTTTTTTCCTTACACCACCGAAAAGAAAATAGTTTTTCTTAACAATGTCATGTTTATAACACTTGCTCATTGCCGCAAAATTCATATCACAAGCTTTTGGCATTGCATCTTGCATCAGCAAGCATAGGCATTAAAACGCACCAACCTTGGAGAAATATCCAACCATGTGGCATCCTCGATCATCGCATTCACATAGAACATAAAATAGGAAAAGATCAACATCATAATACAGTGTCTTGTGATCAAGGAACAGCTTTGCCAAATAACAAAGGTTCTGCCCATACACCTTGTTCTTTTTTCCATCAACCTGCAAAAGAAAGAGATGATAAAAACCTTCATATATACACAAGAAGTAAAAGAAAACAGATGGCAGTTTATTGCAAATCGCAATTTTATTGCAAGGCCAGATATGTAATTGCTCCAGAGATGCAGTTTTCTTATAAGGCCAGATAAGCAATGATTCCAATGAGTACAGATAAAGATGCAAACTTTCTGCACTCAGATGAATTTAAAAGACTGACAGTCCAATTGCTAAAAAAAACAATTACCAGAACCCAAGAAAATAACATCTGCATCAGGATTAATTGATATAGTTCAATAAACATAGATTCCATTACAAAAAATTGCATACCTCAAACATAGACAACGTACCACTACGATAAATCTCATCACCGGGGGGATGCTTGAGATCACACTTTTTCTACAAAAGCCCAAAAAGGATATTAGAAACCACACGTGATAAAGGATCAGTAGATACATATCAAACCAGAATACAATATCTATGACAATCCCAAAAGGGTTGAAGAAAGAACAACCCTGTGCCATATGCAAGCATTCTAATGCTTGCGTTGCATTGTAATGCATGCAATCAGATTTGAGAGCATCCCCCCAACCCCACAATCACACTCCTAAGAAAATATTTAAAAAATAAAAGTTCAATGGACCCGCAAATTTGAAAAATAAGAGCTAATGCAACAAAACTCATTACAACAGATAATTATGTCCATGCTACAGAAAAAGTTGTCAGAAAATTATCTAAAACAAATTAGACCAAACCTTGTTGAAACAAATGAATAAGACCACATTTCCATTATCAGTTTAGCACATGAATTAACAATTAATCTTGGTTACATATCAAAACAAAGCTCGGCAATTTGAAGCTCCAAAAAATGAGCAAAACTTTAATACTATTTAACAGATTATGCTGGGGTAAATAAAGAAGAATTATGCATAATGATAAAAAAGTAGAACAAGTTCTTGAAGCTGCTATGCCTTCAAAGTTTAGTAATAGGAACATAAACTCAAAAGCATGAAAGAGAAATGGTGAAAAGCTCACCATATGCCTTTGAAGCTGCTCTTTGCGCTTCATGAAATTGAGGCAAAACTCACAAAAGTACAGCTTCAAGGAGTCACTGTATTCTGGTGGAAAGGGCGAGAAGTACCATGTCTCAATCTCATATCTTCCAAGTTCTATAGTGGCTATATTTTTCACTTTAGTAAATTCTTCGTGTTCCCTAAGACTAGCAGCATCAAGCTCCTCATGACCCTATAAATTTCCAAAAAATATAAGAATTCCTCATCATGAATTCAAAATCTTTCACCAGGTTTTGCATCTGCCTAAAAGTTATGGGGAAAGAAATGAAGATTCAAAAAAATTTAATATATAACCATCAGCATCCAAATTTCAAATCCCAAGAAGTCAAATCCTTTCAACTGTTCTACCAGGCATGTCTTTCAATCATACAACTAGAAAAATAAGAAATTGAACAAGACATTTGAAATTATAAACTTCAACCATAATCGCACAACTAACTAAACCATACTAAAATTCGGTAGTATTGATAGCTGTGCATTCACAGCCACAATAGCTTATCCAGCAATTAGAAGACCCCAAATATCTAAACAAGTAAATTTACCTCAACATGAGTCTCATCAATTTTCCGCTTCTGATGACGTGTCATTTTCAAGCTTGTTACCTGGAAACATTCCAATCAACCGAAAGAACTTAGAATACAAAAAAAAATTGATGCTGAATTGAATGAAGAACAATGATACATTAAAAAAATAATAATACATAGTGAACAAGCAACAAGAAAACTACCTTGTCCTCGACCTTCTCATCGACAACAGCCTCAACAGAGCTAAGATCAAGCTGCTCAAGTTTAACCCACTCATCTAGTCTCCTATTAACTGCAACCAAGCAAGATAACCACTCATAAATACAACAAATTCCCAATTTTATCAAAACCCTAACTCAAAATTGAAAAGAAAGAAAAACTCACATTCAGTGTAATGGACATAATACTCATAGTCGTTAGGGGGAGGAAATGGCAATTTACGGCGTTCAATGACCTTAACGGGATGGTACTTTCCATCTCTCCAACGGCACATTACACGTGTACCTACTTCTAACGGAAGGATTCCGAATTTTCGCTTTCTCGATGAGTCTGTCTCCATTGGTGCCATTTCGGTGAGAGCTGGAGCCATTCCGTTTGACTCGGCTTTTGAATCACCGTTTTCCTCAACTCCGGCGGCTGTGGTGGAACCGTTTTCTTGGTTGGGTGGTGTATCTATTGAACCCATTATTTCGGTTTTGGTTTCATTGTACCGTCATGCGAGTATGAATAAAGTGATAACACATTCGAAAAATTAGCCACACGCCCTTCAACTTTCTGAAAATGCCATTTCAAAATATATATTTAAAAAACGTACAGTTTATGTTTCGTTTGAGTAAAAAAAAATCCATTTATGTCCACTTATAATTATGTTCATCATATAATTTAGGAGTGAATCCAATTTTTCTTAGGAATCATCACAACTCCTTCCATATTTTTCTTCTGTTAAAAACTAAACCACTAATGTTTCTTAATTAACACGACTCTTAATAACAAAATTAACCTTTTTGTCATCAACATCTACACACTTATCCCGTCTCATTTTAATTGTCAAATTTTTTTTGTCATACATTTTTAAGAAATCTCATTTAATATATTATTTTTTTCAAATTTATTCTTATTCAATATTAATTGGTCAATTGAGTTTATTTAATAAAAATAGAGTTTCGTCTTGTTTGAGAATCACACAAAAGAATGTGATTGGTTATATGTATTAAATATTTTTTAGGGCTATGAATTTCTTTAATTAATATATGAAGATATTTTAGTAACATTTTTTTATGAAAAATTGGATTGTGACACTTACTTAATACATCTAAAGTACAATTTTGCAACATATAAAATGGGAAAAAGAGAGTAAAACAGAATACAATATAATTAATATTAGCACATGTGTTATTTTATGGTTTTTAAATTATTAAAATTTATATTATTTAACTAATGCAACATATGCGTAATTTTTTTTTAAATTTTTACTTTTAAATGTAAAAATATATCTATAAGAAGTCTAAACTTTATGTTAATAAATAAATAGAAATAATTAAATTAATTTATTATTATAATAATAAATCAAATTAAATTACTATAAAATATAATTATTTAAAAAATGATCATTTAACTAGATAAATTTGATCATTATTATAAAATTATATTAAAAATAGCTCATTTAAAATTCACAATACATGAGTTTTTTTATTGAATTTATGATTCATTTTGTTGTTTTATTTTCAACATATAAAATTTATAATAAAGCTAGCACATCCACCTTTGATCATTGTCGTGAGCATAAAGGAGATTCACATTTCAGTTTCTTACTTGACATTCGATGGTGGTTAACTTGATATTCAAAGGTTTTAAAGCCAAAGATAACAGCCTTAACCAATTTCATTGTTCAATTTAGTGTGTTCGAACTTGTTTATGACACTGTTTTTTTTGTGTATTTCTATATATCTTCCGGTGTATTACATGAAAAAAATATAACCTACAAACCAACAATGTAATGATATGTCCATTAATAGTTGAAATTCAACACAGCAAATAACAAGAGTTTATCATTTCACCGCAAGAACACTAATAATAAGCGAAGATGTCTTGCCAGTAATTCATTTTCAATCTTTTTAATTCGAGTGCAAGCTAGTTTGAATAGATTCAATATAAAATGTTAATTAGTTCATAAAAATGCCAAATTTGTTCAAATATGTTCATTAAAATTCAATTCACATGTTGAGATAAGTCGTGTCACTGAAAAAAGGTCTCATAACAACCTCACATTGAATAATATCAATATGATGTGCCTCCATGACATGATAGAACATATAATATAAAGGGCAACTAAGCCCATAAAATACATCCTGAACTTAAATCTATTATCCTTTTAATCTTTCAACTGATGTTATATCCTCCCAGCCCTTTTAATTTCTAAAATCATAGCATTTAGATAAAATAGTTAATATCGTTAGTTTTTTTCGTTAGTTTAATGATGACATAGAAAACAACATATTATGTATTCTCCAACTCCTAAACTTCTAAATACATAATATTTAGCAAAAAAATCATAAAATCCTATGTATAATGAATTAATAATATTGTCCAAAGTGTAAACAATTTTAAATATATTTAGATGTTTACGTAAACTGCTTGTTTACATTTTGGACAACATTATTAATTTATTGTAATTAGGATTTTATCATTTTTTGCTAAATATTATGTATTTAGAAGTTTAAAGGTTGAGAGACTACACAAATATGTTATTATCCATATCATCACTAAACTAATAGAAAAAACTAAGGCTAAATCCACAAAATACCACCTCAACAATATTGTTTAAAACATCAACGTTTATACATTTGAGAGAGATTATTTAAAAACATAGAAATGGAATGCTTTATGATAATATTTTAAAACGTAACACCACTTTGGGGCAATATAAATATTGATGTTTTGGGCAATATTGCTAATTCATTGAAAATATTGTTATAATTTTATGTTAAATATTATGCATTTAAAAGTTTAAGGGTGATGAGATACATAATATATTGTCATCACCTAAGAGAAAAAGTAACGAGAATAAGTTTTGTAGTTAAGCATTAGAATTTTAAAAGTTAAAGGGACTAAAAAGATAAAAAATGAATTGAGGAGATGAAAGAAAGAATGGTGTAACTTCAAAATTGACTAAAATTGTTGGAACTAAATGGAAGACATTCATATAACCATGATAGTGAATCCAAAGATGACATCCACTACTAAATGTGTGTTAAGGTTTGAATTTCGATTATTTAGAACCCTTGCGCTCTACTACTACATTGTTCCACCCCAGTTAGATCAAAATCTGTGTATATGTGATGCATACTCTCCTCCTACACACTCTCATACTTGAATTTGACCACCTTTAGTGCTTTAAACAAATTATCAAACCTTGCAACTAACTCAACAAGCAAACTAGGTACCAAAAACCTTGAGATGGATGAATATTCCATAGTTACATGCTTGTTTGAAGTCTACTACAGCAATCCCGAATCTCGACTCTGCTGGGTCTCGAGTGATATTAAAAAAAAAAAATTCACAGCATTTTTAAAATTAAACAAGCAGAATTGGCACCGAATTTAATATGAAAAGTAGAAAAGCTGAGTGGTGGGTGAAATTAACGCTCCATAAATAAATCAAAGATGGAGCGCCAATTTCTACACTACTACTTTGATATTTACATTAATTTTACAGCCCAAGCACAGGCAAACCACCTTACAAATATGCAACACTTCTCAATCATCAAACAAAGCTATCTCAACTGCCGGAATTGGAGCGGCTTGCAATACATGTAATGTGAGCAAATTCCAACCCACTGTACAATTAATCTCACAATGTCATCTACCACCACCATGCTATAACTCCTCCACCCACTCCTACTCTGTTAAATTGTTCCCCGACGATGCACTGCGCCGAGAAATCATGATCGCTCATGCCGGATACGTGTCATTCTGCCCTTTTCCTCTTCATAAATCAGACCAAAAAAACATGGCACATCCGAGGCAGACACCAATCCTATCTTGCATGAGACGACAGCTGAGCTCATCCGGCCAAATGAAAACTCCAGAAATTGCCTCAATTCATCTGTTGTCATCCGATGGTTCATTAGATTGTGGATCCTGGTTGACCTGCTTCTCCTTCGGAAGGCAGTCAACGGGAACATAAAAATAACCTTTGGGCAACTGCTGATTCTTCATGCTTGCTTGATCTGATGTCATCACCAGCTCTTTTTCGAATGTTTCAAATTGCTGCAATATAAAATTCATGTAATGGTTATGCCGCCATAGCACATAGTTTATTAACAAATATACTCTATAATGTGAACAGAGTTGGTACTTTTCTTGATCTAGAGCTCCATTCTACATCGTCAGGAGGATTTAGGGAGACAGGCGAAGATCTTTGAGGAATTTTCTTCCCACCAAAGGCCACCCTCTCAGAATGTTTCAAGTTTGGATTTTGTGGGGTGGAACTACCATCCGCCTTTCGATCAGTTTCCTTTGACATTGTTACCTTGATGCGGGGCTTAACTGAAATACTACTATCTACTGTCACATCATCTGATCTTTGAACCGCATCACTGCATGATTTATACTCATCGGTATTGTTGCCCTTGAGAGATGTTGTTGCTGATTCTGAACTGACATCCTGTCGAAGGAAAGGACTGTGAACCAGGACTGAACGAGCCACTTGGTCTCTCTTGCAAGCTAATATGCTATGCGAGCAAAAAACCAAATCTCTCTGCACATATGCACAACGGGGTACACACATAAGAAATTCCAACTCTTGCACAAAATATCAGGTTGAATGAACTAAAAGTAAGCATGCAGATAACGCATTTTTAAGTCTTTTCGAGACAGACAGACACAAAATCCCCAATGCAATGAAATGAATGTATCATGAGGGGGAGAAAACACATTAATGTTGGCAATCGCAAGTCAATCCAGGAGAAAATACAAAATACCCATTTTAAAAATTTATCTGTAACACACTGCATCGCCACAAAAGGTTTCTACAAGGAATTTCCCTTAGCCCACCTTGTGAGACATCAACTTCAGCAATTATAGAACTGGGAACTGCTCAACTAAAGTTTACCTTTATTTTTTCACGTTTGATGATTCTCTCACAAAGGAGACGTAACCTCTCTAGCTCAACCTGAAAAGAAAAATCACTTGATGAAATAAAAACTACCTAAGTACAAGGCCATATAGCTGAACGCCTGAACCATAATTGCACAAGAATCCTGTCTAATTAACATATTCTTTCACTATAAGTAACAAAATTTCCAGGAAAATTTGCACACAAGATATTTGACGGAAAAGAGATGGTACTTTTCCACCCTCATACTAGTAAAATATTATCTAAAATCATGTAGTAACAGCATAAAAGTTATAGTAAAAGGTAAAAAGATATTTTCGGTACAATATTAAATCAATCTACAAGACAAGCTTCGAGTTTCTTTAGATTTTAAACCTTCAAAGTTCATCGTTATGAATCTTAGAAACTGTAAGTAACCAGACAAATATTAGTAATAGGAAAAATGATGAAAAAGTTATCCTACCCTGACTTGCTTGAGGTTATTTATCTCTTCAACTCCATGTTTCTGTGTTTCAGCCTGTGAGAAAGTCAGAAACTGAACTATAAAACCCTGAGGAACATAAAAATAATTATTTACAAACAAAATATACATGCCTTTGCCCTCTGCTCCATGCTATGTTTTCCACAGTATGCCTTATGCTGCATCCTGCCAGTAATAGTCTTAACATTCATGTAGAACCCCGTACTTCTAGCACACGAGGGATGAAAAGTGGTCTGACAATGACCATAGCCGCACTGCATAAACAAATTATTGTTCACCAACAATCATTTTCCTTGCATTTAAAGAACAGTTATATTACAATAAACCTAATAAAAAATAATAACTCACCTTGATACAGACACCATACTGGCGACCACAGACACAACAGACATTGTTCCCCTTTTCAACTCTCTCCTGAAATAAATTTAAATACGATAAAAGTATATGTCAAGCACAACCATACATACACAGCACTAGGAATCTAGATTTTTAATCCAATGCATGAATTTTTCCAAAATTACACATAAAAGAACAAATAAGAAGGATTAAAAGCCAACTACACGATCCATACCATTCCTTCAACAGGATTCACTTGTCCCCGTCTGAATGCTGGTTCAAAGACCCACTGCAGTTGACCATTAAAAAGTAATCATTATTGCATTTCAATGAAAGAGAAACAGGTAAAAGCAGACATTAACCGAAGCAATAACAGACTTGAAACTACCTCTGCACAGAAAGCGTGCACCCATTGACCATCGGTAGATTTCCTAAAAGCACCACTTGCACCACCACAAATACCACAGGCAGCAACTGAACATGGTTTGTCCCAAAAATTGACTGAAGGGGCTCCAGAACATTTAGATGATTGCAATTCTTCGCATAACTCACAGTACCATGGACCAGCTGATTCTTTGACACTGCGGTAACAATCCAAGTGAACAGCAACCTGAAGGCAGAAAAACATTTTGTTAACACGAGTTGACACATGCCATTGAAAGGAAAAGAAAAGAAAAAAAATGACAACCTTGCAACTGAAACAGACTAATATTGGATTCAGTATCGATTCAGGACGTCTGCAAATATCACACAATCTAACAGGATCTTTAGTAAAATCAGAAACTGACTGGACAATAGAATTCCTGGGAGCAGCAATCCTTGAGAGTGTCTCTTTTGGACGTGGTATCAACTGAGAAGAAATGAGAACCCTTCCATTAGATGCATTAAATTTCTGCAGAGAGAAAAAAAATACCAAGAGATAATGGATTTCTAAAGTACAGAATTATTGGCCTGAAGTCATTGCAGGAAAGTTAAGGAAAATAGGAAGAAGAAAAGTAATCAACCTCCTGTTGAAGAGCTTCATCAAATGCATCTTTCCTGGATGACGAAATTCTAGTAGAAGCAGCAGCTGCAGCAGTTGCTGCTGCTAAAACAGCTTGCGCTTCCTTGTGCTTTCGTTCTTTCCGACCCTGCTTCTTTGCCTCTCTAACATCACAAAGGTATTGATTCACAAGTACTGCATCCCATTTTGTCTCCCTCGCTGAATCTATCTCCCCAGGTAGACAATGAGCAACATTGCAAATTAAATTATCTGCAAGCATGGCTCTCTTAGTTCATCAAAGGCACAGGATACAACAACCAATATCACTTGTTGGGCACATAATAATTGAAATTCAAATAACGGGGAACAAACCAGTTAGCTGCTTTCTTGATACTGCAATATCAAGTAGTTTATTCTGGAGATAAATGATTTCTCCTTCCACTTCATCTGCTGGAGACATGTTGAGAACACCCAGTTTCTTAGCCTTAACAAGCTGATCAGAATCAACCCCACCTAACTGCCGCATATTATCATTGCACTTGGAAAGCTCATCTCCATTACCATTGCTGGCACTAGCACTAGAAGCATCCAGACAGGATCTCTCTTTCTCTGCTAAAACTGCCCATGTAAAGAACCATGAGGTCAAAACACCATTGATAAAATTAAACAGGAAAGTAAATGGCACTGATTTCTCCATCAATTCCATTCTTACATAGTCCAGTCTGCATCTGCAAGATTCTCTTTTGGACAGAAGGGTGAATGTAGAAGCTAGAAGATGATTCAATTCTTCTGTAGCATAACGAGACAAAGAAGATAGTTGAGAAAGTTTTCAAGCAAAGTAAAGATGCATCTGGGTGCCCAAAAAGAATATACAAAAAGTTTCAGGTTCCACAAAAGATTTGGTCTAAGAAACCTACTTGAGATCAGGTAGCGCAAGATTCACATTTGAATGAACAAAACTTTCACTCGCTGCCATAATTAATTTTTCCTGCTCACCATTGGCAGCAGGTTTTCTTTCAGTCTTTTCAGATTCGGGATTACCTGTGCAAATGCATGTCAGTGTTAAAGGAAAATCGAAGATGCTTCAAATTAACATGAGGCAAGGTTATAACACATCTCATCCCCTTGCAGTAGTAATCGGCATAAAAAAGATGACAAAAGCAGTGGGATGCAACAGAAAAAAATTCCAAATGACAAAATTCTAAAACTTGGCTGACTACACAATTCTTGTAACACCAAAAAGGATATAGCTCAGAATGATGATATAGAAAAGCATACTTTCAGACTGAAGAAGATGTCCCCACATAGATGCTTGGGAACCATCAAAAGCATCAGAACCCTGAACAGAAAAAAGCCACAAGGTTACATTAGAGACTAAAATAAGAGGAATCACAAAGAAAAGAGAAGTCCCCTTAATTTTTGGACATCAAAATAGGAAGAATGCCCATATAGTTGATATGGAATAATAAAATTTAAAATTATAGAAATAACCTTGCTAAATCTAATATAAATAGTGAACCGCACAAATAAGCTCACCATCAAAACTCCTCAATTAAAGTATAAACAACAAATGGGAAATGAAACCGATTTCACACAGTTCCAGTACATATTGCAAAAGACAAAATCACTAATGAGAAGCTCAATGCATCGGTGAAATTCTTAGGAATCGATCATGATTCTTTGTTATACATCATCCAAAAGAGGAACTTTCCAAAGAATAAATACCAACACAAAGTGTTATTAAAGGCAAAAGGAGCCCTTGAGGCCTTATGGCCTTCCATAGCCTGAGGCGAGAGGCGCCACAATAGGCGCTCACCCGACGATGAAGCAATAATAACTCTTTTTGATAAAATATACATTAGATAAATACTATATATGCAAGATTTTCTATATGTGATTCCAAATAGCTTTCCACGTTCCAGGAGGAAAGTAGAGGCAACTTGCTGGAGTTTGAGTTTCTTTATATATTTTCCTACTTCTTGGTTTGTGTTTTCATTTCTCCTCTACTTTTGAAGGGCAGGCTGTTGGAGTCTGAGTTGCACAATCAATTGGACTCTTCATTTTCATGGGCTTAAAAAGAAGTTTAAAAAGAAGTTTTTTTTTTAAAACTTTTTAACCGAGACTCGCCTTATTGGAGCCCAGTGCCTCGAGAAAGGTGCTCGCCCAGGCACTGCCTCTTTAAAGGCTCCTCACCTGGGGTGTGGGCAGGCGCTGGGGCATCCCCTTGCCTCAGGGCCTAGGAGAGCACCTTTAATAACACTGACGTGAAGTAACCCAAAAGCTTTTTTTTTGTCAGACTAAAGACCTTTACAAGATGAGTATGAACATACAATCACCACCAAAATAATAACATTTTCTTATTGAGATTAAAAAAACAAAAGGTCAAGCAGAACTTGTCAAAAAAGACAAGAAGTGGAAAAAGAAATCTCGACTATCTGCAGGAAGTTGATTAATAGAAATACCTGTCCAAAATGGCACAATAAATTTCTATACATATAACTATTGTGAACATTCCAATAAATGGAGTTTCCTGTCAAATGAGAATAATATTTATCCATGAATATTTAAGAAACCTTTACCCCAAATTAGCAATCAACAATATTGTACTGCACAGTTTGACAAAAAAAAATCTTGCCCCGTAAAACAAAAAAAAGCTGATTTTCTTGATATTTATAGTATGTAGGCATTACTTATGACCTTGTCAATTAGATAGAAAAACGATAATTAACACAAATGATAAAAGATTTCAAAAAAATAATCTCTATATTAAAATGTCGAGTACGTAGAAGAATCCTAACAATAATTAACCAACCTTCTCATTGCTGTCATCTGTGCGAATTTCACATGGATATCCTGGTTGTTCATTGCCCATGTCTCCCCCCTTGACCATCATTATCCCATTATTTACATCAGACAAACAAATTGCTTTGTTGTCCCTCAAAATTCTAATATCATTTGTTGTCTTTCTACAAGGAGGAACAGACTTGACAGCAACAGGGTCTGCCATGTCGGGCTCCGACACTGTCTCACCATCAGAATGATTAGCCCTTTCCAACTCAGTCTTTGATAAAATGCCGGATTTTAGTTTAACTTTCACATTCTTGTGTAAAGTACCCATGTAAGCATGATTTCTAAGCCATTTCACTATTTTGTTACGCAAATCAGGAACCAAGTTATCATCCTGCAGTGAAGAACAACAAAAAGTCAGATCTAACAGTTAGAAATAAATAAATAATGAGATATGTCTTATGCATTACACCAAGTCTTGAAACTAATGAATCGGGCGAGACACCAATCTCTGTCGCAACATCTTTTGTGTTAACTTTTCCACGATCAATCAACTGCATCATTGAAGACAAAAATAAAATAAAACAGTACTAAGATCAGATAAGACAGAAACACCAGATTTAAAGTAGTATCGAGGGAATCAAAAAGACAATCAATGTAAGATGCATGTAAAATTCATTTTTTAAGTACCTTTTTCAAAATCAGCACAAAATTCAAGGAGTCAGAAAGGCCAGCATCCTCATTGTCATTTTTCTCAAACATTTCCAGAATGCACGACTGATCTACATCCCCATGATCTAGCATATCATTTAATCTGGAGTCAGATACCTCCATATTTCCCTGCATTTCGCTATCTCCAGAGAGAGCAGAATTAGTTTCACCAGTTCCATGTTCAACTGCAATTTTATCTTCAGTATGGTCAATCTTTAACTTCTGTTTTTCAGGGTAAGCAGCAGAGGAGTCACTACTGGGAGCAGTAACAGTATCTCCTAATAGACATCCGCTTTTTCCCTCAGGAAAATCAGAGTGCTTTGAGCAAAAGGCCCGCAGCTCAACCTGCAAACCGTTTAAACTGTAACTACGCGCATAAAGTTGTAAATGTTTCTGTAGAAGGGTTTTAGAGATGAAGTATTAATTTTAAAAAAAAAAGTATAAGCTTACATTATCAGATCCATACTTCCCCCAAACCTCCAATCTGTGACTTGCTTCCCTCGCACATGTAGGATGAAATGCAGTTCTACAAGTTCCTGAATATGCCATCCAAACAAAACACTATTATCAACCTCTATAGAAAACTTTAACACTTTAAAAGTACATTAGTAGAAGCACCATCATACATCATCCATATAGTAACTGCAAAAGGAGTTAAAAACATTTTGGAACTGATACTTGAATTGATTAACGATTAGTAGGCTGCAAGCAGTTAGCTATCACTCAACGGGGCATCCACAAACTATAACCACAGATTCAAACTTATCGATACAAGAAGCAAAAAGAAAATAGAAGTGACTACCAAAAACAGTAGTGAGATGCTAAGGCTTTTTTTCCTTATTAATAAAACTTGCAACTCAAAAATTTCAGAAAAGCTTTGAAAAAATAGTTATCATCAATTCATCACAATGAGAATATCCCTTAAGAATCATGGTCAGAGCCTAGCAACATTAAAGTTGGGCCAGTAACATTAGATTATAGCTCAATTTAAAAGTGGATATTTTACACCACCAACTATACTTGATTTCAACATCATGTTCTTCACCAAAGATGCACCCATAGGCATTTGAAATCATGCATTGAATAATAAATCCAACCTCAACTTTATGATCTTCATAAAAGCTCTCGCAAGAGATATTGCTCCCAACTATTCTAGCTCAATGCCCCAACAGCAAAAGAACAGTAATTAACATGTCCAAAACAATAAAACTTAAAAAAATATCAGAAAGTGGCTAGAAGTTTCTAGATCTGCACTGCTCATTCGTCAAGATCACTCTCACATCTTACTAAAAATCTATCACTCTCACATCTTACTAAAAATCTATCTTTCATTTCTGTTAAGAAGCACTCAACACATAAACCAGACAAATGATGAATTGATAAACCAAATAAATACGGAACAAGACCATTGAATTTTTGTGTTGCATTAATTAATCGTTGCTTCAAAACACATGCTTCACATTGTAAATAATTTCAAAACCCAATGCAAAAGGCATATTGGAAACTAAGCAATAGATTTGACGGTTTATCTGCTGGCTAGCAGTCAAAGAGTAACTGTGTCATGAATAAATCCGCTAAATGGTCATTAATTGATTTGCTCATGGAACAAATTTCACCATAGGGGAGATAAATAATCCTCAACACTCAAATTATAAAAAATCACAAAGAAAATGGAATTAAGAAAATAGCCATCATTTTTCAACTTAGCGTGAATGGTACAAAATGAATCATAAATATAAACGACAGAAGCAAAATAAATCAAAAATAAGGTGTAACAAACAGAAGCTTATTCTCCAATCTAATGGCACAGATATAATGATGGGACCCGAATGAAGTGCCCACATGAAGAATATGTAAATGCAGCATGACAAAAATTAAAGAAGCAACAAGACATACCATGACTGCAACGGACACAAGCACCAGCTTTCACCTTGCATATGTTACATACTAATTTCTTACGAGTGTCCTTTATTTCTCCTACATTCATAATAGGCTCCATTTTCACGACATCTTCCACATAAACCTCGGGCATCCATTGAGCGCAAAACAAGTGACCAAACTCAACAGAAGAAACAGCATTTTCTACACTTAATGGCTTCAAAGCACCACCCTGTTTCGGGCAAAGAACGCAAGGCTGTTTCACCAAATCATCACCATCAACCTTCCGCTTACACCAAGAACACAGCCATGACTCGTCAACAACCTCATGCACGCCATAACAATGCCCATGGACAGCTACCTTACAAGATGAGCAAACAAGTAAAGGGTTTTTCTCGTGACAAATCTCACCCTTACAGCAAAAGTCACACAACGACGAACTTCCTTCACAAGGAGAACCAACCAAAATCTTATCCAACCCTGCAGCACTACCTAATAGCTTCCGTTTCTTGGAAGGACGCTCCGAAGTCAATAAGGCCCTAGTTTTACACCCTAAAATCCACTCTACACCACTAGGCGAATCCAAAGAATCAGAAACCTTGCTCTCTTCATGACACAAACCATCATTTCCATCACCTTGATCTCCTACACTATCAATTTCCATAAAATGCTCCTCTTCTCGTTTCACTTCCTCTTTCACCATACCCACATTCACATCTTCACTCCCATTATCACAATTCGCACTCGCATCAGCTTTAACACTACTGTCACCTATCTCATTCAGTTCATTTCTAACCACATTCTTTCCATTTCCTATATACGGAATCAAAAAACAGTCACTAGCAACTAAAGACCTGAGGGAATTACTAGCATCAAACAAAAAATCAATATCAGACACGGTTAAGTCTCTAAAATACTCCTGAGACTCAGCCCAAATATTCCCTCCTTTGTTCTTATCGCTCCCTCTGGAATGTTTCGTATCCGCGCCATAGTGCGATTTCTTTTGCTTCTTTTTCCCCTCGTACTGCCTCAAAAAACTAGCTAATCCACTAGGCAAAGTACTACTAGTAGTCCCAGCACCGGAACTAGTCTCAGGCGCATCAAATGGGGACCTTTCACTAAGCGCTTTTCGGGCCTGAGAGAAATAATCTACCTGAAGAGAGTTAAAATTTTTCTCCGCCGTCAAAATTTCAGTTTTGGTCGCCGGAACCCTAGAAACGCGGCGGCAAATTCTTTCGTCAGTGCCGCAACCTCCGTCAGGACCCCTACCCATCATCTTCGTCAACCGGTGGCATCGGCCTCCGGTCATCGCCGACAACAACCACCTCCACCTCCTCCGAAGCCTTGGCATTCCATTACCGAAAACCCAATCCTAATATTGTTGCCCGAATTCAAACCCTAATTTCACAAAACCAAACCCTAATTTCTATCCGTACTAAGCCAAAATGATAACGTGAACAAGAAAGAGAGTCGCTGTCAGGACCCTAATTTGGAAGGAGGAGAATTAGAGAGAGAGTGGGAGAGACAGATTTGGTGAGAGATTGAGGGCAGTAGAAGAAGAATAAAGAAGATGATAATAAGACGAGAGAAAGGGAAAGAGAGGGATAGAGAGAAATTGTAATATT
>CANYCX011060951.1:0-11277 GCA_948193385.1 Breynia disticha f. nivosa | reverse complement strand
AGGATATATTTTCGTTGATTGATAAATATTCCCTTCATAGATTTGGCAAACTCCATTCCAAGGAAATATTTCAGCTTCCCTGGGTCCTTCAGCTCAAACTCCTTACCCAATTCTTGCTTCAAGCGACTTATTTCAGGTAGATCATTTCCTGTGATAATAATGTCATCAACGTACAATATCAACATGGTTTTCTTGTCCTCTGTATCTTTTTTATAGAACAAGGTATGGTCCGCTTGACTTTGGGTGTATCCCAGGTGTTTTATCACTCGGCCGAATCTTTCAAACCAAGTTCTGGGGGACTGTTTTAGTCCATATAGTGCTTTCTTCAGCTTGCACAGCCTCTTTCTTCCATACTTTTCCTCAAATCTGGGAGGTATATCCATGAATACTTCCTCTTTCAAACTCCCATTTAGGAATGTATTCTTCACATCGAGTTGGTGTAGTCTCCAGTCTGAATTTACTGCCAAAGACAGTAAAATTCGAATTGCATTAATCTTTGCTACAGGGGCAAAAGTCTCCCGATAGTCTATCCCATACGTCTGAGTAAACCCCTTCGCAACTAACCAAACCTTCCTTCTGTCTACACTCCCATCAGCCTTGAACTTCACTGTGAATACCCACTTGCAACCTACTGGTTTCAAATTGCCAGAATCCTCTATAATCTCCCATGTTTCGTTCTTCTTCAGTGCCTTTAGTTCCTCATCCACAGCCTTCTTTCATTCAGCATCTGTCATGACCTCCTCAATAGTTTTTGGTATAACAACCTTTGTAATCTAGGTTATAAAGGTCTTGTGATCTTTAGATAACCTTTTGCAAGACATGTAGTTTGCTGGTGAGTGTTGAGTACAAGCTCTTCTTCCCTTTCTGACCGCAATAGGAAGGTAGAGTTCACCTGGAAGTTCTGCTGAGTTGTTTGACTCTGAAATATCCACTAGAGTGTCATTAGATTCATTAACTACACTGATGTCCAGAGTATTACCTACTGGAGTGTCTAGGCTCGGCAGTGCAGTAGAGGTCTTCTGCTTCCTCGAATAAACCTGCAACTTTTGGGTTTGATGTCTGCCAGTAGAATCCTCTGTAGGAGGAATAGGATTTTCCTGACCTGTACTCGGCTCATATGTTTGGAATAATGTTGACCTAAATGTCATGTGATCTGTAGCCCCTGAATCAATTATCCATAACTGATTAAATGTAGAATTAGATTCAGAATTACCTTGTTGGGTGCCAAAGGTTGCTGGATTCCAGCAACATTGGCTTGGGGCTTTAACATCTTTTGAATGTAGCTGATCTGCTCTGCGCTGAACAGCTCAGTTCCAGTCCCAGCCACATTTGCAGCCTTTTTTGCCTTCTGTTCAGCCCACTCAGGTACCTTTCCCGTGTGTTTCCAGCAGGTATCTCTAGTATGCCTCGCCTTTTTGCAAAAATCACACCAAAGTCCAGACTTGTCATCCTTTTTCCCTTTGTTTTTGTTGAATTTTGCAGTCATGACCATACTTTCTTTAGAGACCAATGCCGACCCTTCCAGAGATGGAAGATTCCCTCCAGGAACTGAGTTATCTTTAACCATAACTCCCCTCCTTGTCTCTTCTCTTCGAACTTCAGCAAATGCTTCATCAATAGAAGGCAGAGAATTCCTCCCTATAATTCTTCCTCTAACTTCATCAAATTCCATATTGAGACCTGCTAAGAACTTGGATATTCTCTGATCATCGACAGTCCTCCGATAATGTTTCAGATCACTTACAGACTCCCAGGTATGGAAATGGAACATATCCAAGCCCTGCCAGAGTCCTTTCAGTGTATGGTAATACTCTGTGACACTCATACTTCCTTGATAAGCCACTCCTATCTTCAGGGTCACCTCATACATCTGGGATTTGTTATCCAGATCAGCATACATGAGAACCAAGTTTTTCCACAATTCTTTTGTTGTAGTGTAGCCCATTTAGGTAGATCCAATGTTGTCTTCCATGGAATTTATGAGTAATATCATGATTATAGAGTTTTCTGCCTCCCAGTTTTCAAATTCTGGGTCGGCTTCTTCTGGTTTCTTCACCTTTCCGGTGATATAACCATATTTTTTTCCTTCCCTTCAGGTACATCATAACCGATTGAGACCACTTCAAGAAATTGCGCCCATTCAGCTTCGTAGATGTAATCCTTAGGGGTGTTCTCCATTCAGCTTCAGTAAACTTGACTGGACCGGGGTGGTTCCAGAGTTCACGACCTCAGAAGTTGACATGGAGATTTAGTTTTATGTGTTTTTCAGAGAATACCTCTCGTTTTGCTCTGATACCAACTGGAAAATGGAGGTAAACTCTGATGTATATTTGATTAGAGTACAAGTATGGTTATATACAGCTCTTATAGTGTAGACTGCCTAATTTCTGCCTAATTTCTAGGAATTTTACCTAACTAATGCACAATTAGTATTGAGATTTTACCTAACTAATGTACAGCTAGTATTCCATATAAACTTTAATGATGAAAACTTTACATAATTGGCAGATTACATTCACATTAATAACGAAAACTTTACATAATTGACAGATTACATTCACATGCTAATTTCCACAATGGTTCAGTCTGATTTTTTTAACATTGGTTTGTTGCTCGTCTTAACAATTTGCACAATTGCACTCCAATTAACTTCTTCATAGCAAGAAGTGGTCAGTTTAGTGGTAAACCTGTTAGCTTTAAACATACTTTTAGCTATCAGAGACAGAAGCTTGAAGGAGAGAACTGTAAATACTTCAAACTCCAAGAGAAGACAAAAATTGAATATCAAATTAATCTCCATATAGGTTTGTAAAGAAGGTAACATAGGAACCATGTCGAGTGTTTTTACATCATTTGTTTGATTAAATTGCTTCAACAGCTTACTGTAAGTTAGCCACAATAATATCTGCAAGACAGCCATGAATGAGTTCTGTACTAAGCTGCCTTACACTGATACAAAAAGATTAGATAAGGCCATGCTTAGCATATTTTGAATCGGTATCTCAACTCAGTACTCCGGATGTTCTGTATATTTCTGCCATTTAAACTCCCACAACCATTCCTTCCACCAAAACACAGTTGCAGAAAACAAGAAGGCACTGAAATCTGCAAGTACTGATAAGTTTCCTGCTGACCGCATTTATATCTTGAAACTGCTGTGATTCAATCCGTATTCCTCGCATAAGCAGATATGTTTGCTTGCCGAAAGGGACTTGGTACAGAATCTCCAAAACTGACTCCAATTTTCGGTAAATCAGTCTTCAGAAGTTCATCAGCAAGAATAATGACCCTGGATAAGGAATCATTCAAAGTTGACAAGGCCAAATGCCTAGAGTAGAAATTCTGCAACTAAGAATTTTAGGCTATCATAAAGTGCTTCTGACTCTCCAGGCTTCAAGGAAACATGACTAAGCCAACCATTGTCTCGTTCTTTTGGATATGCAATAGTAAATTTTTTTTCTTCAGATGAGTGAATCAATTTCCTGGAGATCCTGTATTTCCTGCCGCTGGACTGAGGTAGACTAGATTCTGTTAGTTTTTCTGACCATTGATGTACCTGGATTTAGATCAAGGGTTGGTTTCAACTTTCCATGATCTCTTAGGAGCTGCTGCGACACGCAATCAGCCAATACAGATTGCCCATTGTGGTGTACCCTAAGATTTCCATGGACAGGATGCATAAACCGGTTTTCAGCAGCAATATTATCAGACGAAATCATTTCACGGAACACATGAGAACCTTGCAAGATTCCGGGAAAATGGTCCAACTTCGGATCCTGATATGCGTTACTAGTGTTAGCGTAGAAATTGTTTTGGGGCCTTGCAATTAGGCCAATGCTTTCCTGAAAGTATGGTGGTGGCTGCATCGAATGATTAAAAGGGATGGCGCCACCACCTCCAGTGAGAGGCGTAGATGAACCGGATGCTGTAGGCGGGCTAGATATAGGAGATGGAGACATCCTTCCGCTCATGAGTGGTGGTGATCTTGAATTCCAAAGGGGACTTCCAATCGGAGAAACAGGGGACGACAAGTTCTTTGGCGTAAGAAAATCGCTGGAACTGAAAGGCAATAGAATTAGTATTCAGAAGCTAGAAGCATTTAACACACCAGAAACAAAAGCGTTTATAAACAGCACATTATCAACTTTCTCCTGACAACCCTATCAGTTGTTTGCACTGATAAAAAAAAAAAGAATTCTGTTGGTTCTAGAGTCAGTATGCCCTTACGAATGTCTCCAAGAAAATTATAATACCGTCAACAACGTTTCTTCGCAGAAAACCAAATAAGAAAATGTACATCTTTCCGAATCAGAGAATATGAAAGTTCCACGAATCGTAAGTACAGGATAAAAACTACAATCAGTAAATCAGAGATAATATTAAAGAAATAAGCCAAGGTACATTCAACCAAGTGAGAATGGTGAAGAATACCTGGATCCCAAGCCATTTGCTAATCCTCTAGGTTGATGGACTGCAGCTCCTTCGGATTCAAAGCCAGGAAAGTTTCTGGGATGCCCAAAGCCCTAAAAGTGGTACAGTTGTTTAAAGTCATGAAATTAACAGAATAAAGAAACAAAGTAGATCTGGATTACATTAAATTTGAAAATAAAATGAATGGGAAAAGGTATGAAAAAAATACAACAAATTTAAAGTTTGCACGGAGAATAAGATACGAATGTCATAGTACCATTGATCTTCCCACATTCATGGTATGAGGTGTAGATTCCAACGGTTCAGTGATCATAATTGGTCTCTCCAGAGGTGCTGCATTTTTAAGAAAAGGATGCTCCAAAAGCTTAGCAGCTGTAGGACGATGAAATGGATTACGCTGTAAGCATTTCCTCACAAAATCCTTTCCTTCCTCTGATAAATGTTCAGGAATTGCGGGTCGTTCCTTGCTGTGTCCGATCTTGAACAGTGCAGCAACCTACCAAGAATCAAGCCAGTAAACTAAGAATCAAAGCTTAAAACAATCCACACACATCCACACAAGCATGCCCACTAGAATGATACTAATACAAGTCAAGACAACCACAAACTCACAGAAATACCAAAACATTACTAACCCCTTCATATTGGCTCCATGGTGGTTTTGTTGTTGCCATCTCCACAACCGTGCACCCTAGGCTCCATATGTCAACAGCAAGATTACAACCATTTGCATTATTCATCACCTGAAAAAACATTAATAAATTAAACAATGGACACTCCCTCAAAGCATCAAAAAGAAAGGAGACAGTAAGCGGAAGAACACTAACCTCAGGAGCCATCCAGTGAGGACTTCCCTTGAAAGATAACGGGCAAGCCTGCCCGGTTATCTGAATAATTAAGAAAAAAATTGTTACAATTCACTTCCTTCAGGATAATATGCAGAGTAGAATTCTTTAAACAAAAAGAAAATGGACATCATAAAGGATTTCTTTTCAATTGCCTAAGCAAAACAATGAAAACATTTCTTTGAGACTCATCAATAGTTATGGCATATTTTTCTCTGATCATGCAATAGAAATCCTTGAGCATTAAACTTACATGCTTCGCCATCCCAAAATCTGCCAATTTGACACGGCCACTGGGGTCTACCAGTATATTTGCTCCCTTTATGTCCCTAAATAGAACCAACCACACAGACACGAGTAAATTAGATTCATAAACTGTTCATAGAATTCGAGAAACAAACATAAATAAGAAAATTTACCGATGTACAGTGTTTTTGCCATGCAAATATGCAAGGCCAGACAAAATTTGTTGTGTGTAGCTACGGATGGCTATTTCACCAAACTGGCCATAGTCTTGAAGAAGTTTATAGATAGAACCGCCAGATACATACTCCAAGTATATATATAATTTGTCGTCAACCTGTCCAAAACAAAAAAACAACATTTGATACATGGAAAATCAAATTACAACAGAAACCATGCAAACAAGGTAGTAATTTTGGTGTCCTTCAATCAGGAAAAAGAATAAAGAACATCACAAGTTCAATTTGGAAATCTTTAAACTAGTTTGGGGCAAAGTACAAAGAGCACTTTTCAACATTTTGTCAAAATAAAATCCAATGAAACAATTTAAGCATTTATTTGATTAATATTGTCAGAATCCAAACAAAGTAGACAAAGCTCACATTAAAATAATTCATTCCACAGAAAACTAGAAAAAAGAACCAACCATTTCAGATCCATAGTACTGCACAATATTAGGATGTCGCAAACGACTCAGAAGCATTACTTCCTGCAAGTAATTTCAGAGGCTGTAAAAACTCTCTAATTTTCTAACATGGGCAGAAAAGGAAGGTAAAAAATCTTAATATTTTCAATAAATGCCTTCTATTTGGAAACAGCAAACTTATTAAATTTGCCTTTAAAAAAGAAAGACTTACTTGTCCCAATTGCTGTGCACTTTCTCTAGATTTTGGATCATCTGAGAACAAAGTTACCTCCTTCATTGCACACATCTCACCACTTTCACTGAATATAAAAACCCATTATAAATGCAAGATCCATGAACAGACTAACAGCTTGAAAATTTTACATGGTTTTCCATGTCCAAAAATCTATTTCTGTTAGACACACAACGGAAAGAACCTATGAAAAGCTTTGAATAAAAAAGTCTCTCCGTTGAAAAGTAATTGCACAAATAGATTCACTTTCATTTACTAGTTCTAAACAAAAAGTGGTGTGTCAGAGTACATCAAAGCTAAGGTATTTTAGATAAAAACAAGTATCTACAGTTGTTATGCTCGACCGAGGTTAAATCACTGTAATTAGCAATGGCAAGTAATATTGGGAACTAACCGGTTAAACCCAAGATACACATCTCCAAATGTTCCTCTTCCCAGCTGACGACCCTTCTTCCAGCGTGACCCAGGAGGGCTTATTGGATTTTCTGATCTGTTTGGACTCCGAGGCACAGAAGGTGATGTTGCTGTTGAATATGTAGGAGAAAATGGACCGGTTCTGGAGATTGATATTGGAGGAAGTGGTAGCCGGTGGCTTTGGTGTTTACCATCATCAGGCCGGTTTGAAGGCGACTCTGCAGTAATTCCTCCAGCACGGGGATGCGTCGGAGTGACGGCACCACTGTGGATTCTGGAGCTGGGACCAGGACTTGTCTTTTTAGGGCTAGGTATAGGAGAACATTCAGGACTACATCTACTGTTAGGCCAAAGTAGTTGTCCCGACATATCACCACCAATTGAATTTTGACCTGAATTATAACCTGAACCTGGACTGGAGCATTGTCCAGAACTCAGCAAACCAACATCTGCACAAGTCTTTCCAGCGAAAAATGACCTCAAAGGGCTTGTTGAAGGACTTGACATTGAGCTGTCTGGAGCACCAAAGAAAGCACCTCGTGGAGGAATCTGTATATTTTGTACGCGGTTGCTTTTAGGTGCCCGCTTTGGTGACAGAGATGGAATCTCGTTGTCAAGTGAAAAAGTAGGTGGCTTCATCGTGTCTTTCAAAGTCTTTTGTTTGACCCCAGGATAGTGATTCCTGTGCAAAATACTTGGGAAAAGCAGAGATAAACTCAGTTAGAAATGGCACAACAAAAGACAACACTTCAGAGAACGTTTACACGTTAAATATCATAAATGGAAAGTCACCTTGAAGGGGTGTTTGCATTAATTCTATTTCCATTTTCATGGTCCGATATGAAAGGGCTAAGAAAGTGAGAATCTGACGGATCATCACTATCATTAGAGCTATCACTAGAAACAGAACCAGTGGCAAGATCTGCTTCAGCTTCAGTTTGATCCAATTGGTTGGAAACACAATAAGGTTTTGGAAGAGGTAAAATGTGCAGCGGTTTGGAGCACCCACTTCTTCCTGTTTTTTCTGCAGCATTAAGCCCAGAATCACAGCCTTTAATACTGCTATGTCGCACCACAGGTAATGGAAGTGGTTGTGCACGGGGCTGAGGCCTCTCTGCAAAACTCTGGCAACGTGAAACATGTTTAGATGGTGATGGTGATCGTGATGGTACGCGAGACACAGAGCCCCTTTGCAAAGTCGTGTCATTACGTTTACGAGATCCCCCGGATCTACTATTGCTCTTTTGTTCTGATGTAATCTTAATTTTCCGCTGTATGGCATCTAAGACACTTTCTTTATTCGCCTTCTTCTTTTCTTCTTTGGATGACGACTTCCCCCACCATGAACGCATTGTTGTCTTTCAATCACAATAATGGAAGCAATTTTACCCACTCCTTAATAGTGGATACAGAATCTTAAGCAAGTTAATGACCATGCATGTAACAATTCAAAATTAATTTAATTTTTCTGCCAGTAAAATTCCCATAAAATGCACAAACAGATTTCTATGACTCCACCAAGAATTTGCACTTTAGCTGCAGGTAGCTCATGGGTTTATATGCGTAACGTAAACCTGCAAAAGCATTTATAGCTCAAATTAATTTATAGCTCAAGGAATCTCCAACATACAAGTTTACATACAAACAGAAAAGATCACAAAATCAAGACCCCAAAGCATCCTAGTACGAAGCATTTCACATTTCTTTGTTTAAACCAGCACGCATGTGTCAGCATAAGAAGCTTTCATCTGCCTTGGGTAGGAATTATTAATTTCAGCAATTTCGAAGGCCTTAAACTTTCAGCAATTCTCCTGTCAACGACAATATTGCGACGAAATTGATTCAATCTTTTACTCTACCACATTGCATTTTGACATGCATCAACTTATAATTCTCTTTTGTGTACAAGTCATGATCAAGAAAGCATAGGTATAGCCTCTCATCATCTAATTTAAAGCCTCATTAAACAGCGCAAAGTTTTGCGATTTTAGTCCATTCACACAGCAACCTAGGTCAATTTCCGTAAACCGGAACAAAAATAAACACTCATACACATTACCATATTAGAACTGACTAAAAATCGAGTTACTCAGATCCATTCTTCAACACCCTAAAGCAGCAAACAAGAATCAAAATTTACAACCCAATTCACACTCCATAACTACCAAATCTAAAATTCCAAGCACAAAACCAACAAACACACACAACACAAACACACCAAAATATCAATCACTACTAAAAAAGCTACCTTTTCAACTCCCACATGACAATTAAGCTAAAAATTACAAACCCATCGAGCAAATTTGAGCTAAAAACACAATACAAAGACTTAAAACACTAGAATTCTACAGAAAGATTGAATCTTTATGATGCAAAATAAAAGGGTCTTATAAACAAAACTTATTATTAGTCCTAAAGATTGAATCTTTTTCACTTACAATGTTGTTGAAGCTCAAGAAGTAAGTTTCCAAAATGCAGTGAACCTGAAAAGTCACAAAATGAAGATGTGTGAAAAAGAAGTGAAAATATATTAACAATAATTAAAAATTAAATCTTTTTTAGAGAGCTAAAGAAACACCACTGTCTTTGTCTGAATCTTTAGAGAGAGAGGGAAAGAAGTTTGTGAGTTAATTGTAATGAAATGGCATTAATTATTGGAGGAAAAATGACCCCATAAGTCATTATTATAGTGAAAATTGGTTAAATTTAATCCTAGCCGTTGATTTTAGTGACTAAAATGTTGACTTTAGTGATGGAATCTTATGTTGACTTTTTATTGTTTATGTGGGAATGGTGAAAGCGAGTGAGAGTGAGGGGAGCATGGGAGATAAGGTGGAGAAGCATGTAGAGGATAAATATGGATTTTGCTTTTCCAGGATTATTATAATGGGAAAATAAAATATATTCCATTCATTATCAAGTTTACGCAATTGGGGTTTGTAGTTTTATTCTTTTGGTTGGAAGATACTTCTTTTTGGTTTATTTTGTGGTTAAGTTGATGATGGTGTTTTTAGTAATTGTTATTATTATGTCGGCGCGTCAGACTCGTTCACTTTCATCAAAGAATTGTCTGTCTTGAGCTCATAGAATTTTACGGTTTTACTTTACAAATGACGTTTCAGTGAGTGGTTTTTCAGCATTTGTTATTATTATGTCGGCGTGTGAGACCCGTTCACTTTCATCAAAGAATTGTGTGTTTTGAGCTCATAGAGTTTTACGGTTTTACTTTACAAATGACGTTCCAGTGAGTGATTTTTAGCATTTGTTATTATTATGTTGGCGTGCAAGGCTCGTTCACTTTCATTCAAGATTTGTCCGCTTTGAGCTTATAGAGCCTTCAATTTCACTTTAAAAATGACGTTTTAGTGGGTGGTTTGAAAGAGATAGGTGTTTATTTATGTACGACTCTTGATCTCAATTTTTAAACGATACGAGAGAATGATACTACAGCTTTTAAATGGCTTTAGTTTTTGTGTGTGGATGCTACTAATTGCCTTCTATTATATGTTTGTGGCTTTATAAACCACTAATTCTAAGCAATTTGGTACCTTTTTTTGGTTAATTAGCACTAAGTGAATGATAACTTTAGCTTTAAAAAATATATAGTCATCATTAAGATATTGAAATCTTTATTGGTTATCTTTTCAGTCAGTTCATTATCAAAATTTATGCCATGGAAGTTACTTGACATCATAAGTTAAATTATTTATCATATCAGCTAGTCATGATAAAACAATTTAGCATATTGTCACATTAAAATAAAATTTCATACTAAATCAAGTTGCTTTAATTTATCCTTATTAGTAAAAAAAACTACGAAGTTATAGTGCATTCTAAATAGTCGAGTTAGAGTATTTTAGACTAACCTGACGGTTAAATAAATTTAGAAAGAGAACCGAACTTGTCAATCTTTAAGGTAAGAAAGAGCCATAAGTGTTGTCTTCGGATACCGGCAGCTAATTTTGTATACCTACCAAACAAGCGCTAACGCTAGGATTCAAACCTCAAATCTTTCAAGAAGAGGTCAACAAATCTTATCATTGAACTTCTCAGACAACACCAGAGTCTGGATAATAGTTAAGCAATGCTGTTTGAGGATTTCCCATTTCATTCTCTTTGTTACCAACTTGTAGCTCTCTTGTATATGCAGCTTTATTTACACCAGCTTTTACAAATAACCCACTTCCCATTGGGGGAAGAAACGTCGTCGTTTGTGAAGCTTTCTCCTCCCCAAATAACCTCATTTGCAGAGTTTGCCAGTATCCTACATATTCATTACTGCTTCCATAAGAAATCATCCAATTTCCTTTTTTTGGATCCTATTTTTAACACCATTTTTAAACAAATTAGTGATTAATAATGGGTTTTAAATAACATTTTCTATAGAAAAATATAAATTAAAACTTGTATTACTTTGGTCACTGTAAATTTGCTTTCATATTGGACTCCACCAGTGATTGAAACTT
>CANYCX011060927.1:0-12296 GCA_948193385.1 Breynia disticha f. nivosa | reverse complement strand
AAAATGAATTAAAGATTACTCACTGAGCTCGCAACTCACACAACTGCGATGTTTGTTTCAGGTACAGGTATTAACAGTGGTAGACGTTTTTACTAGTGTGTCAAAGCTTTTCTTTTCTACAGGTTGGACAGCTTCTACCCGATCTACTTCTCTCTCTTCTGCTGATGCTATTAGGATCTTTTGCATACATGTTTCATATGATGAGATGTTAATATGATGCTGTTATATGGTTTGTATGTTATGTGTTGAGATTGATAGAGGATGAGCATGATGTTATTTACAGTTTATTGATATAGTGATATGTTTATATCTGAGGTTGAGTTGTTGAGATAGATCTGACGATTGAGCTACGTGTTGATTAATATGAGAATGTGTGTGAGTATTCTGTATATTGTTGAGCTTGATTTGCAGGAGGAATGTACTAGGTATATATATGGGATATCCAGATTATAGCAATTATATAGCAGTTCTACGTAAAGTATGAACTTGCTCAATAAAGAATAAAGGGCGCATTAGCGTAACACAAAGCTTAATTCATGGATGTATTAACTAATACGATCGATATTCTTGGAATATGACGGAATAATAGTAAATGGTATATCCTAAATATTGGTATGAAGTTACTCAACATATAAGAAAAGTTGAATAAGGAGTAACGAAAATGATATGTATGCGAATTAAAAGAAAAGTTTTTAAAGATACGTGCTTAATATGGTAGTTAGATTAGGATGTTTTAATTAAGTTACTTAACTTAAATAGATTTATTTGATGAAATCAACATCATGGGCCAAATAAATCATTATTTCATCTCCCACTAGCACATGATGATTGTGAATACAAATTCTCTCTATCAGTGGTCATATTTCCTTTCTCTTGTAGTGCAGACGCATGACCATCAATAACATGACCTTCTGACTATTTACGCAGTTCATTACATAAAAGGTTTTTACTTGCTATCTTCTATCCCTGGTTAAACATAATTATTCCTTCGATTACTTTTCTAATATCACTTTTTCAACTATCTTTAATCTCGCAAAAACTTGTCATACATACTAATTACATATCTTACAAGAACTAGTAATTAATCACATTAATTACTGTTTGAACTTAAGTACGATTATGCTTACCTTAATATTAATAGGCTTTAAAAATAGTACTTAGTTAATAATGTATTACTCAAATAAATATTAACTATAAGGTTACTGGCTCTTAAAGTAAGAAATTTTGAAGCATTATACTTGATTTACTATTTATTCGTTAAATTTCAATTTAGTGTATGGTTCATAAAATAAGTTCTACACAAGATGTGGTAGAACTCTAATTTTATTTAGATTAATATATTCACTAGATCAGAGGTCAACTATTAAATAGTAAATACCTTAATGATTTAATTTTAGTTTCACTTTCTAAAGTTACTATAACTTTAACAATATATGTTCATTGTGTAATAAATTAAAATTATGAAAATTTATTTATCTAAAAATGTGATATTTCTAATAAATTGTACTAAACAACTTACTCAAGAAAATAATATTTAAATTAATTAAACAATACTAATAAACATAAATTCAAAAAAATATTACCAATAAATATATAACTAAAATTGAATACTCAACAAATTGCATTAAAAACTTATTTCAAATTAAGTCTCTCCAATACTTAACAAATGGTACTGTCAACTTATAACAAATTAAGTCTATCATGATTCAACTACTTATCCAAAAATCACATTGGAATATACGTTAATAGCACTTAAGCCATAATGTCCTTAAAGACACATGCCCCCACATGATTTCAATCGTGTTTTAACAGAATTTCAAAAAATTAACGAATAATCTTTGTTAAAAATTCTATATAACTCAATGATCACAGAAATCGAGACTATAGTTTAGTAAAATTACATATTCAATCCATACACCTTAAATTTGTTTTGATTTTGGGGTTGTGTTTTTATTAATTATATATATAAATGTATATATTTAAAATTTCAGCTAATAACTAATTTGATTTATTGTATAACATTCAGTTGCTTGTTTTCAAGCATTGTTTGATAATTTGAATGGATTAATGAAAATAGTATGCTACTAAAGTAGCCTCTCCTATCGATATTTTTCTAGTCTTGAATTGCTAAATATTTGTGATATTTATCTTTTATGTCAATAACACCTTGTTTAACATAAATTTAAATACACATGTTGTGATAAATATGTAAGAATTATTTGGTGTCTATTGTGAGTGTTAAATTTGTCCAAATGAAGGTTTAACATTTGATCAGAGTTTATAATTAATAGTTGATCACTACACTAAGAAAATTATTTATAAATTGACTCTTTGTCCAAAGACTAGACTTAATATTGTATGAATTTTCTTGTGATGGAATTATTATTTATAATCATATTAATTATTTATACAGTGTGGTTAATTTTATTTTATTTTTTTTCTATATAGTAAATTCTATTTTCACTGCTATTGTATCTGCTAATATGAATTGTATTTTGGTACTTAATGATGCCAACTTTAAGGCTTGGAAAACTAAGATTACAATTGCTTTGAGATGCATGGATTTGGACCTTACATTTAGGAAGCAACGTCCTGCTGAACTGTTATGTAATAATACCTCTAATGAAAAGAGGGAAATAACTCATTGGGAGTGCTCAAACTGCATGCCTTATGATCAGGAAGCAAGCTATCCCTAAGACTTATTTGAGCTCTATGTTCGAGGAAACTGAAGCTAAAAGATCCTTAAAAGTTCTTGAAGAATGCTTTGCCAAAAGTGAAAAGGCATAAACAACTAGTGTTTTATGTAAAATTGTCCCCATGAAGTACAAAAGTAGTGGGACCATTAGGGAGTAGATTCTTGAAGAGTCTCATTCAGCTTCAAAACTGAAGACACTTAGAGCTTTCTGAAGAATTTCTTGTGTACTTAGTTTTGACCTCTCTTCTACCTCAATTCAGCCAATTAAAGGTGAGATATAATTGTTAAAAGGAAAATTGGACTCTAAATTAGCACATTTCCCTCCTTGTGCGAGAAGAGGAAAAACTAAGACATATAAAGACATAGAGTGCTCACTTTGCATCATGTTCCAAAAGCAGTAGTAAGATAAAAGGTAAAGAGATTACAGGTTTAGGACAGTAAAAGAAACAATATAAGGAAGGAAATAAGGGGTCTAAACAACCTATTAAGAGTGGTTGATTCTTTTGCACAACATCGCTCATTTGATGGATTGTCCTAATTTTCATTCATGAAATGAAAAGAAAGGTACATTTTTTGCTCTTTTTTATTATAAGGTAAATTTAGTTTCAGTGCCAAGATATACTCGATGGCTAGATTCAGATGCTGCTATTCATATAAGTATGTCTATGCAGGGCTACCTTCATTGTTGAATTCCAAGTAATGCTAAAAGATTCTTCTATGTAGGGACTAGCAATTCAATAAAACGGGAAGCTATAGAAATATTTTGATTATTATTAAAGTCTAATTTATATTTGGATTTATATGAGACACATATTGTGTCATCTTTTAGGCATAATTTAATTTTAGTTTCTGTTTTGGATAAATAAGAATTTATTTGTTCATTTTGTAACAATTTATGTTGTCTCTATTATGATAATAAATATGTTAAAACTAATACTTTGTCTTTCAGTGATAACTTATATTTACTTAATCCATTCAACTCCTATAATGAGAATATACATGTTAATTCTCATGGCGCTAAACGAAAGTTTGCAAATGATAATTCATTTGCATAATGGATGCTTAGGTCACATGTCTAAAAAAAATAATTGAAAGGCTTGCGTCTGATGGAATACTTAATGGAATGGATAAATCTAGTGGTGATATATGTGTTGATTGCATTAAGGTTAAGAAACAACCAATAGAAAGTTAGGAGTCTTGAGAGCTGTAGAAGTCTGAGAACTTATACATACAGATATTTGTTGATTGTTCCCCACACCATCATGGTATAGTCAATAAAACTTCATTACGTTCATAGACAATTATTCTCATTATTGTTACCTATACTTAATACATGAGAAATCTTAGGCTTTGAAAGATTTCATAAAAAATTATGGCTGAAGTTGAAAATTAACTTAGTAAAACAATTAAAAAAGTCAGATCTGACTGTGATGGTGAATACTTGGAGGGTATGAAAATTAAGTTGAACATGGGGGAGAGATAAGTCTAAAAATTTTTTCTTTTAAGAATTATGAAAATTAAGTTGAACATGGGGGAGAGATAAGTCTAAAAATTTTATCTTTTAAGAAGAAATTATTCTTCTTCTCTAGTTATAATTAGTCATAATCAGGTTTTATTACCTAGTCTTGGTGAACAAGCAAATCCAGTGCGTGAAGATAATATCAATATTTCTCTTAACCAAATGCAATAAAATATTCAGAAACATCGAGTTCAACAACATTATGAATTAGTTCCAATGAGGATATCTGTTAGGAAAACTAGAAGTGCCATATCAAATGATTATATCGTCTTTCTTCAAAAGTGTGAGATTGACATTGGAATGGAGAAAAATAATCCAGTCAACCATCATCAGGCCATTGAAAGCCAAACTGCTCATATGTAGATTAAGTCCATGAATGATGTGATGAAGTCCATGAAAGACAATGATTTATATGAACTTGTGCATTTACCCGAATGAGTAAAATTGATTCGTTGTAAATTAATCTTTACTACCAAAAAGGATGCATAATGTAAGCTGGTAAGACTCAAGGTACATCTTGTTCCTCAGGGATTCACTCAGAAAGAAGACAATGACTATAAAAAGACTTTCTCTCCAATATCCTTGAAAGATTCTCTTAAAAAAATGGTAACACTTGTGGTACATTATGTTCTTGAGTTACTTTTGATGGATGTAAAGACAACTTTTTTGAATGGTGATCTAGAGGAAACCATTTATATGAAGCAACCTAAATGCTTAGTTTCAAAAAAAAAACAAAGCATTTTGTTTGTAAACTAAAGAAATCCATCTATAGACTCAAGCAAACATCTTGTCAATGATATCATAAATTTCATAAGGTGTTTTGGTTTTTAGGTTAATTTTGTAGAAGATTGTGAGTACCGAAAGTTCTGTGACCAAGTTTGTTTTGTTGCTTTTATATGCAGATGACATTCTACTTGCCAGTAATGATGTGAGATTATTGCATGAAACCAAGAAATTTCCTTCAAGCAAACTTGAAAAGAAAGATCTTGGAAAGGCATATTATCACAAAAGGCTTATATTGATAAGATGCTTAAGAGATTTGGCATGCAAGATTGTAATCCCATTTCAACCCTCGTGAGTAAAGGAAAAAAATTCAATCTTGATTAATGCCTGAAAAATAAATTACAAATTAAGAAAATAAAAAATATTCTTCATACTTGAATTGTTGGTAGATTGATGTATGCACAAGTTTGTACTCTTCCAAACATTACATTCATTATTGGTATGTTGGGAAAATACATTAGCAATTCAGGTAGATAATATTGGGAAAAAGCCAATAAAGTATTACAATACTTATATGGAACAAAATATTACTTGCTTACGTATTGGAGGTTGGATAAATTAGAGATCATTGGGTATTGTAATTCTGACCATGCATAAAAATTCTACATTTGGCTATATTTATCTATTAGCTAGACGAGCCATTTCATGAAAAAGAGTTAAACAAACACTAGTTACCTCCTCTATTATGGTGTCAGAATTTGTAACATATAGACAAAGGTTTATACTGTGACAACAGTGCTGCAATCTTTTATTCTAACAACAACAAGAGTTCGTCTAAATCTAAGCATATAGACATAGGTTTTCTTGTTATTAAATAAAGGGTTTTAAATGGTCAAGTAAGTATTGAACACATCGATGCAAATTCAATGATTTTAGATCCACCGACTAAAGGATTGACACCAAAAGTTTTTTGTGGAGCACCTACTTCGAAAGGGAGTTCTATTAGAGAAAATTCAATTTTAGTGAGAGTTCATGTTGTTCATATTAAACTATGTTTTTAATTTTATTACTTGTCATGATAATTTTATATGATAAAGTATTCAAATTCAGCTTACATTCTGAATTTTTTAAGTGATTTTATATGATTAAAGTAGGACATATTGGAAATAGGCATATTAAAGATCATATTACATGAAATTTTCCTATTACAGATTCACACTTGATCCATGTCATTTAGTTATATGAGTACATATGACCATATCAAGTTTAGTTGTGCCTATTGTGCTACAACCAAGGCCACCTTGATTCTTATACTAATATTTTAATGGATAAGAATGTTTTAAAATTTAAAAAAAATATAAAATTTTGGATATTGATAGATACACACTTATTCAATGGCAGTGTTATTACATGTTTGTCAAATCCAAGTGGGAGAATGTTATATTTGTGGATTCAAAATATGCATTAAACATAATTGTAGTCATTTAGGCATATAGTGATACGTGCATTACCATTTCGTGAATCATGTATTTATTAATATATTAAAGTGTAATGAGCCCAATTACAAAATGATCTTATTAATTATAATGAACGTAATGAGCCCAATTATAAAGTGATCATATTAATTATAATGAGCGTAATGAGCCCAATTATAAAGTGATCTTATTAATTATAATGAGCATAATCATTTTATTTAAATGTGAGTTTAAAAATAATATGTGTAGAAATTCATGTGACATTAATTTCTGCGCAAGGTTTATGATGAACATAACTAAAATTATACAAAATACGTTGTTATACAAGGTTTTGGTAATTGAGCATACTAGAAAGTGAAAAGACATTACTGTTCATTGAATAAAAGTTTCTTTTGGGACATATCACTTCCATTTATATATAAAATAACCCATCACATTCTTTTATGTTAAAAATATTTTGTGCATGGATCAATTAGAAGACTTCTTATACGCAGATTGTCGATTCAAAATAATCATGGAGTTGGGTATGCTTCTGTTTACAATACAAAATTTATGTACTATCAATTTCTGCGTAAGGTTTAGTCTAGTTCATGTATTAATTTCATTTGAAATTTGATTCTTACAATTGAGTTATAGGTCTACATCACTTATGAATTTTTCTTACACCCTACAACTCTCTAATGTGGGATTCTCACTTGCTTCATAACAATTTTTTTCTCAAGTATGAATCTCTTTCACATTAAGCTTAAACCTGCTCCACTACCAATAGAAACCATTTTCAATACTGCAATTTTTTTCATAAGTCACTTTAAATGCTAATGTGGTATCTTTTGAGAGAAGTTTTTGTTGATTTCATGTATAATATATGAGTGTTTGAATTTGCTGATTTAATTTATAAGTTTAAAATGCTACCAACAACTTAAATTTCCAATATTTACAAGTGTTATCCGGCACAACACGACCATGTCTTGTGACAGCATGACCCGTGTTGTCCACACGACCACCGTGTAAAATGTCACAACCACTGTATTATTTACATTGTGTAAATAGAACACAACATGCCCATCGTGTTAAATAACACGCCAGCGTGTTGGTTACTCCTAACCTATTTTCCATTCACGACACTCTTGCTATACTATTTGTCATTTTTATTTTATTTTCGTATGACTATACATATATATTCATAAAACTTATGCAATATGAACAGTACATATTATGTTTACATTTAATTTACTTTTAGTTTTTTAGTCTATTTTGTTGATTATGAACTAGTAAGATAGAGATGTGATAAGATCTACCACAAGCATGAGCCTAGTGGAATTTTAGAATACAAGACAAGAAATGCACAAGTATAACACCGCATCTTTATCTAAAACCTTAAGGTATTGGATTATGAGTGTACACCACTCATAAATCTTTCTTTCACCCCACAACCCTACAATGTGGTATTATCCTTGTTTTCTAACACTTATCATAGACGAAACGCCCAATGTTTGAGTTAGCAATTTATGACACTACAATATAATTTTGATACGATAATAATAATAATACAAATTTAATTTCTGTAATATTGATTCCATAAATAATAACATTTTATATAAAAAAAATTATGATACAATCATGATATAACACTAAATACACAAAATCTTATGTAAGAATAATAAAATGCACATGAAGGGTTTCTCTATTCTATACACATGCCATACCCAGTCAAAGCAAGTCTTACTCCCTTTCAAAACTTTGCATTTTCATAACAAAATTTGTATTTTAATGAATTATTGATTTATATAACAATCTTTTTTAATAGATCTATTGTTGTAATTTTTATTTTAAATTATCCAATTTCAAAGAATATTTATATGAGTATTCTAAAGTTAATGGTATACATACATCATTTTGATAGTGGGTTAGTATATATATATAATAGGGGATACAAATATGAGTAATAGTTACTATCTTTATTCTATATTGATATGTAATTTTAGATAATTACGATAATTTAAAAAATTTTATTATTAATTTAATTGCACATATCTTTATTTAATTAGCTATTTTAATTGGACAATATATTTAGATGAATAAGTCAGTACTGTGAAGATGAGACAAACATTAATTTAATAAAGAGAAAAATAATTTTTAAATAATAAATAATATACATAAAATAAAATGTTGAATATGTTTGAGAAATTCAATATAAAGATATATATTAATATAGACCGAAAAAAGTATTATATATTTTATATATACTTTACTCTTATTCCATTCTTAATGAGAGAAATAAACAAACTAACGGCAATAGATTTGTAATTTATTAAAGTTAGCTTCAACATTAAAAAAAGTGTTATTTTTTTGGCACAATTTTATTTTTATGAGGAGAAGAAAGGAAGAAGTAATGTTATAAAAATTAGACTGAATTAATTGATCGAACTGATAAATTGGTGACTAATTTGATTCGATTTTATCAGTTAAACTGGATTGTAAACGAACCGATATTAAATTGGTAAAGTGGAGGTGGTGAGTTAGGTCCATCCATGTAAAATGTGGGTAAGTATCACTTCAAAGCCACAAATCAGAGTACAAACCCACATGACTGCAACTTCTTTTGCGAAAAGAACCTCTCTTTTTGTAATGTTAAGCTTATGAGAATCGTGCGAAACCACTAATAAAATATGGAATAAGATTCAATTTTACATGGATGTTAAGCCACAAAAAATTTCCAACTTCAAAACTTATTGAGTGCGATGGTTCTTCTACCTAAACTCGTCTCATTTAGAGTGTGACTCCTCAACGTCAGCTCCAGATTTTGAACTTGAGAACAAGGTTGCTCGTTCTCATGATTGATTTGCACCATGTGTGGGAGGCTGCCAAATTTGCTCTATGAAATAATTTGTAGTTGCGGACCCGACCTTAAAATTGATCATACCATGCCAACCTCACCGACTGCACCCATGTGAGTGTCACAGTCGCCATAAAATGATAGTTTTGTGCTATTCTAGGATGATCACTGATAGAGGATGCTCTTGGCCCTTGCCATAGCTGATATCACATGCATATAATTCGATGAAACATTGCGAAATCACATATATAAAATCAAAAACATGTAACATCACACCAAGATCATCATATATATATATATCTAAGCACAACCACACACTTCTTAGTTTACTGATCAATAGGCTACGATTTCTATCTCTTTCAAGAGGTTAAATTCTTTAATTTCTGTCACTCTCTAATATGGACCAGTTCATATTCAATCATACTCATATTTGCCAGATCAAATATTCTCCAAGTGAAGGAAACGATCGTTGGTTGAAGGAAGATTTGATTGATAATAATATTAACCTGTAATTTATAAATAGGGACATAGCAGTCTGAGAAAGGCTGGCAAAACCAACCAATCATCAATACAATAAAAATAAAATCCAATCCAATACTTGTTCTTTGACAACTATTGTATTTACTTTTCTCGGTCGAATTCTCATTTTTTACTCATTGTAATTTATATCAATAAAATGAATTCTTATTTAATCAAAAGACCAGCACATATTTATATTTTATTTGTGTTTTTACAACTAATAATCTTTTTACAACTTGTTATATTGAATGATTGAGAACCATTAGTTGAGATCATTTGACCAAAAGTTAGATTCTTCCAATTCAACCATTCATTCACTATAGTTGAGGAAAATTTTAAATTCCTCGACACACTTGTACTCGAATGAAAAAATCAGAGACAACTGGTCTGTTGTTTAACTTGTCTTAAAAACAATGCAAATAAAAGTTTTGACAATTTTAAAGATATTTAAACACCTGAATTTTTTTAAATCACTTGCAACTTAAAACATTGGTGTTCCTGTATGATGTTTTGGGTCATGCAATAGAACTAAAATGTTAAATAACTCAATTTAGATAAACATGTTCTTGAAACAAATATAATTAAAGGTTGCAACGAGGGTCAAGAGGTTTATATTCCTTGTATTTTACACATCATTTGATACAAGATTGACATTCAAATTTCAACGAGGGCAATACAGATAAATTGTTTGTCTTGCAATGACTATTAATAAATTCTAAGAAAAATGTCTACACCATGTTCGTTTTTATTGTCCTCGGCCTATTTTTAGTTGAAGTTAAATGTATGTTTTAGTTTCAAAAGTTGAGAGGAAATATGACTTGAAGATTTTAATTAGTGAGACAGTGGAAGTGTAAAAAATACTACAAGTAATGTAATATGTAAAGAGGTTTTATTTAATTTTTGTTAGGATTAATTAACCAAAAATAGAGATAAAATTTTCATATTTTAACTAACGTTCACAAACTATCCTTAGAAAATAAAATTATCATTACAAGTCAAACCATCAACTCATATTACATTAATATATAGATGTTCCTAAGAAATCAAAGTACTCGAAGGATACCAAATATATATATATATATATATATATATAGATGTTCCTAAGAAATCAAAATCCTCAAAGGATACCAACTCTTGCTATATATGCTGCGAGAACAAACAAAACCCTTAATTACAATTCAAGTATCAAACCTAAGTATGGTTTACAAATTATTTTGAAGGTGAAAACTTTTTCAAAAGTTAAAATCTAAAATGCAGAAGCAAACATGATTTAAAAGAACTTTAATGGATCCCCCAAACTGTCTGCTTGATGTATAAAATGCTTAAGTGGATCTAGGCTAGAGAAAGAATCCACTTGATAGCACACTGATTTATTTAGACAATTATAAACAGAATCCATGAGTACAATAAGGGCAAGGCTTAAGGCACTTTCTTGACTATATAAGACAGACTGCAATCATTCGTTATTAGTGCACAGCTTATTATTTCTTTAAAAGTTTTTCTTATCTTAGGTGTATTAGGTGAAATCCTATTACTCGCTATAGATTCTCTCAAAGTTGTCTTTCGCATAAGTTCCTATCAACTGTGTACGTGTGTTATACTATTTATAACAATTCGGTCGCACATAAGTTTTTGGAAATTCAAGAGCATTACATGGACATGTCTTCATTTTATACAATGTCTGTGTAACAGACACAAACATGTCAGTGCCCGTATAATCACTTGTGTCATTACGTAGAAAAAGCACATGTATTTGCCTATGTATATGTAACTTATGTGGACATGTCTGTGACTGTGCAATCACCTATATCGTTACACAAACATGACCCACATTTTTGTCTGTGTTTGTAAAATTTACACAGGCAACTAGTTGTCCGTGTAATGGTATAGGATTACAGAAAATCTATTAAATTGTCTGGAAATGGCTCGGAATGGCAGCAATAGATTGTTTTTACAGTCCGGGCTGTTAGTGGAACCAATTTACAGTTATTTAAACATACCGTCACATATTCAATCACATTTAAGCACACAATAACATGTTTATACAATTTCGGCACCAAATGAAACAAGAAATCAACCTCAAATACTTAACCCCAAATTCTTTTACATAATCCATATCAACCTTTTAAAACAACTATCGTATCACCATTTAGCTAATATCATTCAATCCATAAGGTTTCAAACCATTACCATCCAAATAATCATAGTTTCATAAGTATCTTGTCCAAATCATCAAATAATTTCTATTGCATTAAATTTTTGAAGCATTTCATCACATATAACCCCATCAATTCATTTTTTTAGAATCACTATAAGCCTTGTTTTCACAATCGTACTATAGCTTTATTCACATTCCCATTTCATGTTCACATGAACCATCATTTTTCATCCTGATGTTACTTAAATATTGGGCTTATTTAGCCCAACTCGATGGAGGCCCAAAAGTTAAGCCCATGTCCAATATCATTAGAAATATTTGCAGTTGTGCCATCCATTTTTTCTATAAATAGAAGATCCTTCTACATTTCT
>CANYCX011060895.1:0-11907 GCA_948193385.1 Breynia disticha f. nivosa | reverse complement strand
TGTTTTATATACTAACCATTTAATCTTAATTTGTGTTCACCAAGAACCGGATAACCACTCCTTCTTTCAAATACTCACAAGGACTCCATACTTATGCTCTCAAAGAGCTCTACACATATCTCACTCACTAAGAGTTACCATCTGCATGAATGTTACTTACCTGAGATCTCACTTCCCTGTCTGGGAACCAGAACCTCCTGCCTCATCAAGTTTCGATCCTCCTAAAACACATTTAAATCTTACATTAATTACTTATAAGCAAATACAATTCGCTAAATCATAATTGAATGATATTTTACATCTATATGCATATATATTACATCCTGTTTAATTTTCCCTTTCCACTTCATTAATTACTACCTAACCTTTCTTCACTCATTACTCACCATACCTTCCCTTCATTTAATTCACCACTTTCCTTAACCATTATCCAACTCCAATTCACATATTATTCTTATTACGATAGAATACCATAATTCAATCCATTCCATAACTAACCGATATATTGATTTTTCCGACTTCCTTAAAAATTTCTTAACCCATTTTCTTAAATATGAAATTAAATCCACCACATACATTACCCAATCCAATTGGTTATACATCTAACCTTAGTAAAGACCAAAGAAACTAACCTTAACAACAAAACTCAAAATCAAACTTAGGTTACCAATTTTACAATTTGGTCTCTATTAACCTTCCTCCACAAAACACCATTTTCAAGTTCCGAAACCACAAAGTAACCCTAGAATTCGCTATCCAGGGTTACTACACATCCATACCGATCAATAAAACCTATTTTCACTCAATTCTAACTTAAATTCAATGAGAAATCATCCTTTTAAAAACCTACCACATGAAAAACGTGATTACAAGATCAAGTCGAAGAACACTCACCAATTTGCGATCTAGGTTCGATCTTATCACTCCCGATCACCAAGACTCAATGAGATTCGGCTTAGCTAGGGTTTTTGCAATTGGTTTTAGTCTTTTAAGAAGGAAGAAACAAGTGTTGGGTGAGGTAGAGAGAGATAGGAAGAGATATATATATATAGCTCGGAAAAAGTTGGTTTTACCCTCAACTCTACATACTTGTTTCGTTCTCGATTTTCTCTCTCCCGATTTGCTTATCTTTTCCCAATTTTAGTTTTCAACACCTTCTACACACTTCCATCAATATTTAATTAAAATATTTCGCGAAAAATTTATTTGAATAATAATGAAATAAACTCAAAATTTACTAAAAATTCTTAAAATGGAGGGTGTTACAAACTTAGGCATATTATTAGCATAATTTGAGATTGATTATTCTAGCCATTTCATTTCATTTCTGTTGTTTTTGATTTTCTCTTTTCCTTTTAATTTCCATAATATCTTTTGGTTCTTTGTTTGTGTTCTTTTGTAGGAGCTTACAGGTTTCTAAATTGTCGAAGTCCATCCTTCTCAAAGCTTCATAAGGAATACTACATTCAATATGGGAGATAGAAATATTGGGGCAGAACTCTAGGTTGTGAATGAAGAGGCTCAGGATCGACCCATGACAATGATGGATTACGGGAGGCCTACTTTGCAAGGTGCCGAATCAAGGATTGTGAGGCCACCAGTTGTAGCCAACAACTTCGAGATAAGGTCCAATTTTATTCAGTTGGTGCAGCAATTAGTTCAATTTGATGGGTTGGCAGACGAGGACCTAAATGCTCACATTGCCAACTTTTTGGAAATATGTGATACCTTTCGGATTAATGGAGTTTGTACGGATGCAATTCGGTTTAGGCTTTTCCATTTCTCGCTCTGATCTAGAGCAAAAAAAATGTTAAACACTTTGCCAAGAGGACCCATCACTACTTGGGATCAAATGGTGGAAAAGTTTTTGATGAAGTATTTTCCTCAGCCAAAACTTCCAAACTTAGAAATGATATTTCATCTTTCCAGCATTAAGACATGGAGAATTTATATGAGACTTGGGAAAGATACAAGGAGTTACTTAGAAGATGCCCTCATCATGGGTTGCTAACATGGTTGCATGTTTAAACCTTCTACAATGGACTCAATATGGGTATAAGGCAGACTGTGGATGTCGTAGCAGGAGACACTCTTAATAGTTAAACACCAGAAATGGCATGGGATTTAATTGAGAGCATGGCCTCAAATAATTGCCAATTGGGAAACCAAAGATCACAATCGGTTAAAGCGGTTGGAGCTCAAAAGGCAATGGCTCTTACAAATCTCATTAGTCAAATTGAAGCTCTAAATCGGCATTTTGATGAATTTGCTTTGGGACAACAATCGAGTGCGATGGGAATATGAGGAGGTTTTAGATTCGAGCAACAAGAGAGTGTGAACTATATGGGTTAAGCTCCAAGAGCACTATTTAATCCTAATGTACCGACTTACACTCATGAGTTCGAGCACCCGAATTTTCGATGGCGTGATGCCCCTCAAGGATCATCTTCACTCCCATATGGTGGACAACAAGCAGGACCTAGTGGTGGAAATTCTCAAAGGCCTTTTGTTCCTTCTAACACGGAAGCTAACCCACGCGAGCAAGCTAAAGCAATCACTCTTAGAATGGGAAAGCAACTTATCCCTTGTCCGACCATAGCAAGGAAAATAAACGAGGACAAGCATAATCCTTCCACTTCTACCTCCGTTCAACCCATTCATGGGACATCGTCGATTCCATATTCGGAGAAACTTCGCAATGAGAAGCAAGATGAGAATTATAGTAAGTTTCTTTCTTTGTTGACACAACTTTCTATTAACATTCCTTTTGTAGAAGTTCTCTCCAAGATGCACAAGTATGCAAAGTTTCTAAAGGATCTTCTTACAAATAAAAAGAAGCTTGAAGAGCTATCGATGATGGTTCTAAATCACGAATGCTCTGCCATTATTCAAAATAAGTTGCCCTAGAATCGAACTGATCCAGGGAGTTTTACTATCCCTTGTACTTTTGGTAACTTGAATGTCGAGATGGCACTAGCAGATTTAGGAGCTAACATTAATTTCATGCCATTTAAAGTTTTTAAGTGTTTACAACTTGGTAAGTTGAAGCCTACCAGGATGAGTTTTCAACTTGCTGATAGATTCACTAAGTACCCAAAAGGAATAGTAGAGGATGTATTGGTTAAGGTAGATAAGCTCATTTTTTTAGTTGACTTTGTTGTTATGGATATGGAAGAGGATAGAGACATTCCCTTAATTTTAGGGCATCCATTTTTGTATACCTCTCAAGCTATTATGGACCTTAGGGATGGAACTTTATTATTGAGAGAGGGAGAGGATCAAGTGCTTTTGAAAGTGTATGATGCAATGAAACAACCTTTAGATGATGAAAATATTTATTTTATGATTGTTCATAGGATTCTAATTCAGGTGAAGAAGAGAGTAAGTGTGGAGAGGAGGAATGTATGAAGGTAGTGAAGCTGATTAAGGAAAACTCGAGTGCACTGCTCATAGAACTTAAGGAGTTGCCTAATCATTTGGAATATGTATATCTAGCAGAAAATGAGCGGCTACCGGTTATTATCTCTTCTTGTTTGACAGATGAAGAAAAGGGAAAGCTTCTAGCACTATTGAGAGATCACAAAACAGCTTTTACATGGAAGATTTCTGACTTAAGATGCATAAACCCATCTTTTTGCACCCACAAGATCTTTATGGAGGAGGGGTTCAAGTCTGTTGTCCAACCCCAATGCAGGTTGAATCCTAATATAAAGGATGTGGTGAAGGCTGAGATCATTAAGTTGTTGGATGTGGGGATCATCTACCCTATTTCTGATGATCCATGGATAAGCCCAGTGCATGTAGTGGCAAAAAAGGGTGGTATGACAGTGGTTAAGAATGATAAGAATGAGCTCATCCCGACTCGGACAGTGACTGGTTGGAGGGTTTGTATAGATTACCGACGCTTGAATGATGCTACTAGGAACGATCATTTTTGCTTGCCATTTATTGATCAGATGTTGGAGAGGTTAGCAGGGCATGACTTCTATTGTTTCCTCGATGGTATGTCCAGATACTTTTAGATACCAATCACTCTGGAGGATCAAGAGAAAATGACCTTCATTTGTCCGCATAGAACTTATGCCTATAGAAGAATGCCATTTGGGCTTTGCAGTTCCCCCGCCACTTTTCTAAGATGCATGCTTGCAATATTTGAGGATTTGGTCAAGAATGTTATGCAGGTCTTCATGGATGATTTCTCTATTTTTGGGACATCATTTGAGGATTGTTTGACCAATCTTGAGAAGGTATTGATTCGTTGAGAGCAAACTTACTTGGTGTTGAATTGGGAAAAATGTTACTTTATGGTGACCGAAGGCATTCTTTTAGGGCATCGAGTTTTTACAAGTGGAATTGAGGTTGATAGAGCTAAAGTGGAGACCATTTAGAAGCTTCCACCACCAACTTCTGTTAAAGCCATTTAGAGTTTCCTCGGGCATGCCGGATTCTACCGATGGTTCATTCAAGACTTTGCTAAAGTGGCCCGGCCTTTGACTAAGTTACTTAAAAAAATGTGGATTTTAATTTTGATGAAGCCTGTTTAGAAGCGTTCACTTTGCTAAAGTCCAAGTTGATCAATTCCCCCATCATGACAGCTCCCGATTGGACTGTTCCCTTCAAGCTTATGTGCGATGTGAGTGACTTTGCTGTAGGGGCTATTTTAGGGCAAAGAAGAGATAAACATTTTCACCTTATTCACTATGCAAGCAAGACCCTCAATTTGGCACAAGCAATCTACACAACTACTGAGAAAGAGCTCTTACCTATTATGTATGCTTTTGAAAAGTTTCGAGCTTATTTGAACTTGTCTAAGGTAATTGTGTTTACCGATCATTCAGTTTTGAAACACTTGTTTGCTAAGTCTGATGCAAAACCATGTCTTCTCCGTTGGGTCCTTTTGCTTCAAGAGTTTGATATAGAGATTCGAGATAAGAAAGGGGAAAAAAATCTAGCAGAAGATCACCTTTCCCAGCTTGATAATGAGAATGTATCAAACGAGAGTGATGGGACATCTTTACAGAGTTTGTACAATCATAGAAACTCTACCATCGCCTTGGTTCTCTAATTTTTCCAACTATCTAGCCGGTGGTGTGGTGCCTAAAGGGCTTTCAAGTCACCAAAGGAAAAAGTTCTTTTCTGATGTGTGTCACTTCATTTGGGATGATCCTTTCCTTCTTCAGATTTGTACTGATTCTATGATCTGTAGATGTGTTTCTCACGAGGAGGGATGGAAGATCTTACGTCATGTTCATCTTGGTCCTATAGGTGGGCATTATGAGGGTAATTACACGGCTTAGAAGGTTTTTGAGTCAGGATTCTATTGGCCTTCCATTTTTTAGGATGTTCGGCGCTCCGTGTCACTTTACGATGCATGTCAGCGTGTTGGAAATATATCGCAAAGAGATGAGATGCCTCAAGCATATATGGTAGTATGTGAGATTTTTTACATCTGGGTCATAGATTTCATGGGGCCTTTCCCACCATCACATGGGTGCAAATACATTTTGGTAGCTGTGGATTACGTTTCCAAGTGGGTTTAGGCCAAAGCGCTACCCCATAATGACGCTCTTGGTGTGGTGGCATTTCTGAAGCAACTGTTTACACGGTTTAGAGCACCGAGGGCTATAGTGAGCGATAGGGTTACACACTTCTGTAATGCCCAATTTGCGAAGATTTTGTATAAGTATGGTGTTCACCACAAATTGGCCACTGCCTACCGTCCTCAAGCGAACGGACAAGTTGAATTGAGTAACAGAGAAATTAAGCAAGTTTTAGAGAAAACCGTTGCTTAGAATGGCCAGGATTTGTTTGTGAAGTTGGATGACGCACTGTGGGCGGTTCGAACAGCTTTTCAAACACCTATTGGGATGAAACCCTATCGCCTTGTATTTGGAAAGGTGTGTCACTTACCGGTGGAAATGGAGCATAGAGCATATTGGGCCTTGAAGACTGCCAATCTTGATCTTGGAATAGCTAAATAACATAGGAAGTTTTAAGTCAATGAACTAGATGAGTGGCAACTTCAAGCATATGAGAGTTCCAAATTATACAAGGAGCGTACCCAGGGGTATCATGACAAACAATTGGGACGGATCAAGGAATTTCAAGTAGGCGATCAAGAGCTTGTGTACAGTGCGCGACTTAGATTATTTCCTAGAAAGCTCCGGTCTAGATGGTCTCGACCATTTCTAATGAAACAAGTTTTCCCATATGGTACATTTGAGCTTTTTCATCAGAGTAAAGGTACGTTTCGCATCAATGGACATCGCTTGAAGAACTATTTTGGTGAAAGTGTTAATGACCTGCCGCGTGAAGATATGCAACTTCACTCGGAACACTCACTTGTTTGATTTTTGTACGTGTCGGACTAAAGACAATAAACGTAGCGATTTTGGGAGGCACCCCAATTTTTTGCTTTATGTTTTTCTTAGTTTAGGTTCAATTAAATTTTCTTTAGTTATTTTCGTTGTGCTTGTTAAACTTTCAGACTTTTTGTTGATTTTGATTCCCCATTTTGACTCTAGTAAATATTGTAGGATGCTTGAGAATGAATGGCCTATTGTGCCTGGGAATGTTGTTGTTGCAATTGATTTTCTGCCTAAAAACAGTATGGAATGCGTGGTCACTGAATAGTACGCAGTGTTGCTGTGACACCGCGTACTACATGCCGACCACGCGTTTGTTAGGTAATGAAACTACGCGTGGTGGCAGCGGACCCGCGTAATTATTGGCCACCATGCGTAGTCTGTTACTGCACGTTAAGTAAGTTTCTCACTCTACAGTTCCTTTATTTTATCTAAAATTTTGTTAATTATATTTTGAATTGCTTGAAAATGTGATTGCATGTGCATTTGAATTTAGGAATTTAACATACAATTTGTTTTTGGTGGAGGGAATTGACTTGAATATTATTGTTTAGATTTACAAATAGTCAATTATGGTTAGAATTGTTTATTGTGTGTATTGAGGGAAGCCATTTTCTGAGGAGGTCATGCCAAAATTTTTGAAAAAAAAATCTCGATGTCATCGTGTTCATTTTGTACCAATTATCATTGTTTTTATAAACTAGATTAATTTGGTTAATTTTTCAGGATGGCAGAGCGAGTTATGTTGTATTTTTGGAATGTTAAGGATGTTGGGAAATTTTTATATATCAAGAATGTGCAATTTGGGACTAGTCGCTTCTTGGATTGGAATCTACTCTAAGAACCAGATATAGCGGATCAACTCCACCGGTGGACATTGACGGGCCACTGGGATTCCATCTTCCGTATTCGTGAGGATACTTACTTAGAGCTGACCCAAGAGTTTCTCGCTACGTATAAGCTAGTAGGGAAGCTCTGACCAACCAGTCAGGATGGAGTTGTTACTTTTTGTATGGGAGGTCATCGCTACTCTATGTGTCTCGATACTTTTGCAGGATATCGTAGCCTCCCGATCCCTCCGTAGTTGGATTGGAAAGCCTGTGTCTACAGCTTACCTCAAGGAGTGACTTCTTCACGTGTCTGGAGCTCGGTTACCACTAATGGCGGCCCTTATATCCCATCAAGAGCCAAAGATACCAAGCTTCATTCTCCGTCGTCTTCTTCAGCGACTACTGGCCTTCACAATTAATGGCAGGGCTCGGAGTATTGGAGGTTGTACTATGCACGACCTCTTGTGTATCTACAACATGACCGAGGACTATTCCATCCACCTCGGGTATTTTTAGATAACGGTATCTTTTTGCAGGGGACCCGAAACCGCGACAGGACTACATTTGCTAGTCCCTTCATCACTAGACTAGCTCAAGGGATGGGCATCTTTGCAAATCTTCCTCCTATGTCCCGCGTTGGGTCTATGGTGCCTCTCTCTGGTGGTCAGCTCACGAGGGCGGGTATAGCCATTGGCTATACCATCAACAACTGCACTATCTACGCACTTCCTAGAGCTCCACCACCATACACAGGAGCGCGGCCAGAAGCTGCACGGAGGGAGGATTCAGACGACGATCATGGCGATGACACCACTGTCCCTCTGGTTTTCTCTCAGGGTGCATCTAGCTCTCCCTCGGCTGGTCCTTCATATCAGGCTAGTCCTTCGCACCAGGCTGGCCCATCTCATGTTGGCCCCTCGTATCTCTCCGAAGATTAGTTTGCTACACTTTATGCTGAGATGCAATGGGAGGTGGACGAGAGTTTTGATGCCCATTTGGATGCACGTTTGGATGAGCGCCTCCAGCGTTGGTTATCCTCTGCCTTGTCTAGAATCTCTTAACACTTTGGGATTCCTCCTCCGTCCCCTTCTCCACCAATCGATGACTGAGCATTTCTTTTGTTTATTCTTCTTTTTCTTTTTCTTTTATCTGTCCTTTTCTCTTATTTGTGTTTTACGTGTTTCTATTTCTGCCTTTTTCTTCACCCTTCACGGATGTCGTGTGTCCCAAGTGTGGGGAGGGTTATGGGTGTATTTACAGTAACCTATGTGCTCTTTTCATATTGTTCTACTGATGATTTAGATGATTGTGTGAATTACTGATTGACACATGCTTGAGACATGTTATCATATCTACCTTTCATTGTGTCACAACCGTGATTAAGCAAATGCGATTCAATGATGAATTAGTCATGAGTGAAGGTGTGGATTTGGTATGACATCATGGATATTTTTTTAGTGTGAATTTTGTTTTCACTTGTGAGTAGATTTGCTTAGGACCATTTTCTTGAGCACTAATTGTGATGGGTATATCTACTTTCATTGCCTAAAATTTGTGAAGAATATTGATTTTTCATGATCTTTATTGAATTAGTCTTCTTGGTAGGAGAGTTCCTCTAAATTGTCATTTGTTTCTAATATATATTTTAAAAAAGAAGGAAAGGAAATAAAAACAAGGAACTGCTCCTCTATTCAAAGAATATGAGCATGCGCGTACCTTCAGAATTAGGTGTTTCCCGCAAATGGCCAAAATCAAGTGCCTAAAGTAAGCATTTAATTTCACGATTCCGCTATGGGAAACTACCTAGCAAAGGAAGTACTTCTGAATGAATAAAAAAAGAGAGTAAAAAGTATGATTACGATCATAAATAAAAAAAAGAAGAAAAAAAGGCAAAGAGAACAAGAGAAACATATTTGGCAATGAATAAGTACTTTCTTTTTAAGATTTCTTTTTTAATACTTATCATGTGAATTTCATTGTTCTTAAAGAATTGAAGGTATGAGAGTTATAGACCTGTCATTTTCACACACACATGATCCTAAGTTAATTTGACGAATACTTGATTGAGATTGAGAATGAGATGACGAAATTATTCATATGTTACTTGATAGGGAAGATGGATATGCATGAGGACAAGTGTTGATCAAGTGTGGGGAGATTTGATAACATCATATTTTAACATATTTTAGCGCCTATTGTTCATGCGTTTTTCAAGATATTTTGGTGCAAAAATATGTTATTACTCATATTTTATTTTGTTTTTGCAGAATGATACATGAATCACACAAGAATAAGAGAAGGGAAAATTTCTTGGAAGAATGAAGGCAAACAACAATCAGAAACACAAAGATACAGGAAGCTACATGTGGTCGTTGTAAGAGTACGCGGTGTGGAGTTCACCACGCGTACCCAATGTCAAACCTTACAATATTGGTTTGTGCTTGACTATGCATGGTGGTAGCGACAACACGTAGTCTAGCACACGTTTTCAAGTTCGTGCAGTCATGTTTAAGGACGCCAAGAGAGAGAGAAAAAAGAGTTTCCTTGAATGTATTTTCGTAGTTCTTAGTTTGGTTTAGGGTTATTTAGAATTGGGGGATTAGGGTTTTTCTTGGTTTTTGCTGCCGTTTCCGCTTAGATATCGTTATTGTTGCTTTAATCGAATTGATGTTGGCTATAGATATGCTTATTTATCGTTTTTCCTTTGGTTGTTTTAGTATAATTATTTGTAGCTAGATTATTGTGTGCCTGAGGTGATGAACTCTTGATTTAATGAAACATTGATTTAATTGCTCTTCATTGATTGCCCATTATGTTCTATTGTCAATTATGCTCAATGTGTAATGAATGGATATTTGCTAGCATATTCGTTTGTATTCATGGAATGTTAAATTAATTAGGTCTTTAATCTCGCTAGACATAGGTGATTTAATTGGTTTAATTGATTGGAATTGTTTATCTATAATTGCGACTTAATTCTTGACATTAACTACTTGACCAAGAGTGATTTTACGAATTGAGCTTAAATTAGTTTGCTTGAACAAGATCCTAATTGCATTTCTAGAGAGATACTTCTTAGCAAATATTGATAGGATTGTAATGAGTAGTTATTAGATTGATTGATTCATTAATCTCGATAGGCCTAGGGGATTGTTGGATTGATTGGGCAATTAAAGACGCATAACATTGAATCAAGAGGAATTATAACCCTAGGCATCGCTTTAATTAATCGTCTTAGTATCTAGTTTAGTTCTTGTAGATTAAACTTTCTCACTTGCTCATTACTTAGATAATCGATTGAAAAAGTTGCTAATACGTATGATAAGTCTATAGGGTTTGATACTCGAGTCTTAAAAGCTTGTTTTATACTACTTGGTGCGTACACTTGTGCAATGTGTTGAATATGAGACACCAACCCCTGGTGTATTCGTCAACTCAAATGGCATAACAATAAACTCGAAATGCCTGTATCGAGTCCTAAAAGCTGTCTTTGCAATCGAACCCTCCTTTACTCTCAGTTGCCAATATCCAGACCTCAAGTCAATTTTGGTAAACACTGTATGTGGAACTCATTTTTATAAACCAATTTCCCTGATAAACCATATAATTTATGGAAATGATATAAGATCAAGTCTAAAAATAGAGGAGAGAGAAAATAAAAGATATATACACGCTGTATAATTCAAAACACTGGCCCAAATCTGTTTTCATTCGTAAAACAAAAAACAAGTGGAAGCAAAATAGTTTGAAAACATTCAAACTAGAAACCTGCGTGTATATACAAATGTACAATATGTACAAATCCAAAATAACAAAAATGACAACAGGAGCTTAACCTCTGATGTAGCTCTGGATAATATCGATCAACTTTATAGTCCAGTGAAAGGCAGCTACCTACGATCTGCACAATCATTTAAAACAACACCGGGGTGAGTATAAACAATACTCAGTAAGAATTCTTAGCTTTAACGTAAGTGATGTGCAGGGGAAAGTATAAAATAACACAAGGATGTGCGTATTTATCTTGTCCCTTGGCATCTCCGAATGCCAGACAATTCAAACTTTTCACACAGTTATCACAATAGCACACAGCTCTTTAATAGCACACAGCAGCACACAGCAGGACAATAGATCACACAGATCAAAAGTACAGATAGCACACAGCAATCTAAAATCATATCTCACACAGAGATCAATATTCAAACTAATACGAATAACACAGATTCAATCATCCACACAAGAAGATAACAATCATACATCGATAAAGGAAAATGTATGAAATGAATGCTAATGCATATTCACACAGAATGACCCAGGTTTGTCCACCATAGCACACAGCAGAGGAATGAGCAATAAGGACCAGATCACACATTAAGTCCAGAGGTCATAATATGGACAAGATCACACAGCAAGTCCAATATCTGATCCAGATCACACAACAAGTTCAGAATACAATGGCCACACAGGCTTGCGTCACACAGACATTTATAGATGAATGACATTCAGATAAGCACGTAGTAGTAGAATGACATTCACATCGTATACAGCCCAGCATTTCTTAAAACACACAACACAGCTCACACAGAGCAAATCAAACAATACCACACAGGTATCAATCAATCAATAACTCGTACAAAACAAATACCACAAAGGTATAACATATCAAACAATACATACCACATAGGTAAATCAAGCAAACATATGTCAACTTA
>CANYCX011060676.1:0-17270 GCA_948193385.1 Breynia disticha f. nivosa | reverse complement strand
GTTTGTTTGTGTGGACTACAATTCAACATAGAGTTTGTTACTCAAACAACTTCTATATTGTCTCATATATAGATACTAGTTCTGCTTAAGAAGCTATTCTTAAAGTTATAATCCTTATGGTTTGGCCTTGCCAAAATTGTTGTAAGTGCATTGTTGTTACTCTCATAAAGTAGAACAAAAATTCTTTATAACTATCCCAAAAAATCATTTCTAAGATTTACCATATGAGCATTTTAACCATGTCAATCCTAATTAAGTGTGTACTTCTTTACACATAAAACAAGAATTGACTATTCAACTCTTTAGTGTTTGTGGTATTATTACAAAAAATTTGAATGTACCTATAACTCCAATACTCTCAAGGTTGTATGGTATTATCATGACAAATTTGAATATACAAACAAACTTTAAAACTCACAATAAGGTTGCATGGTATTATCATAACAAATTTGGATATACCATCTAACTGCATAACTCACAAAGTTTAAACAATTGTATGTTTATCACTTTGTACGATAACCACTGGTTATGAGCCACATGAAATTCTTCACAAAGACCTTCCTCTGAGATCAAAGAGTTATTCCTTGTTGAGACCTCCCACTGAGATCATAGAGTTTGTTCTAGTGATTAAGACTAGTTCCTTTGAACTAAAATCTTACGAGGTAAATTTTTTGACAAGTGAGAGAATAGTGGCTTGTCCCATCTCACATATTACACCATGCAATTATCAAACTATATTGACATTTGCCTAGTTACCGTATCCACTCACTCCCAATAAGGCTTTACTTTTTAGGTAGACAAACCAGTGTTTCACACATAGTGACACTTACTTTGATCCTTCAAGTTTTGTCATTTGTAATTTCCATTATTATGAGTAAACCAATCAGTACACAACCTTTAATTTTACTCTAAGAGATGTCACTCACAATCTTATTACTTCATCCATCTAAACAACATTAGGAACTCCTTAACTTGTGTGGTTGACAAACAATTTACCAATGATCCATCCTTTAAAATGATTTTTGTTACTTTTCTTTTGTACTCCCACTTGAATAAAGCTCCAAAATTCTTTGCAGAATTATGAACTATTCAAAATGCCCTCTTGGGTTCAGAACTCTTCTTTCATTTAGATAACTCAACCTCTTGGGTTCAGAACCCCGCTTTTAATTAGATACCTCAACCTTTTATGAATTGTAACTCAACCTTTTATGATATACTCAAAAAGTGATATTAGCTCTCTTTATTACTATTACCATCACTAAATGGCAATTGTATAAATTGTAATAAGATTAGGTTTGACTAATGGTTGCCTATTTATGTCTAATCTAGACACCGCTTTTAATTAGATAACTCAACCTTTTATGAGTCGCCCAATTTCCATTAGATCACTCAATTTTTTTATGAGTCATTGATTTTCATACATTAGCAAATTTAACAATTTTAACTAATATTGTCTGATGCCCATTTAATGGAATCACATCATCACGTAGAAAGTTCAATGTTATATATAACAAGTACCATTCTCTTTAATGAATTAGAGATTAAGTATTCCATACTCCAACATAAATGTTATTTATTGAAATATTAATTGAAATTCTCTTTCAATTAAGTTAAGACAGAAAAATGACAAAGTGGAGTAGGTTTTGTCTTTTGCATAAAACAAAATTTAAAAGTCAAGATTCCTATAACTCCCACTTTTTGGGTCATTTCTAACGTGTCTTAATCATTCTCACTTAGAGTTTGTCAAACATCCATGAAAAATTCCTTAGTTCTTCATTAAGTGAGTTCACCTCTTGAAGGTGAAAATTTTAAACTAGAACATGAAACTTCAATACACCTCTCACTTGCGTGACATTTTATAGTGTATTATTCAAAGGTGCAATTCTTTGATGGTCAAGACATTTCTCTTAATGAAACATCCCAAACACACATTCATGTTCATACTACCTCACTTAGATTCTGTCTTTTCTTTCAATTCTCAAGAATTTTCAAATTCTTAAGTCCTTCATTTTTCAGTGTTTTTATCTTGAACTCATCATAACTAAGTTGTCATTACAAAACTTAACTTTGGAAAATGCCAAGATTCTCTAGCATTGAATAAGTCTTTTCTAAGAGAAAAATCAATCAAGTTGACACGTTTCATCATCAAGATTGTTCACATAGAGTTTTGGATTAGGTGCTACTCAATTTGCTCCTAACTACTTGTCCAGGAATCAATAACAACTCCTCGGACAAAATTCCTTTTGTTTAATTAAATTAGACTAAATTTACTAAGTTTAGAGATCATATAAGCAATTAGCTTTTGACTACTATGCATTTATGTATCTCTAGGTGATCAATAGACTGGGATCCTAAGATCCAATGACAAATGCACGAATACTTAGTAATTGCATTTATTCTTGCACTTAGTAAGATAATCTGAACAATGAAACACTTTTGTTTCATGTCCACAGGAACTAATGTCCAAGTTGCATTGATAACTTGTCATATCCTTGAATTAGGGCACATCCTTAATCCAATGGCTTAAAAGCTCTTAGCTTTTATTTTTTATTGAAAAACCTTATTTTCAATCTATACGATTATAGTTTCTTGCTTTACCAAACGCATTTATCTTGCTCAAAACAAATCGACTTTTGTAGTAGTAATCTTTATTTTATACACAATTTGTAAAACTGATTGCATATTCAAAATAAGAAAATTTAAAATAAGCAATACACAATTTATAAGGGTATTAACATGTGTTAGAGACTCACTCAGTTCTTAAGTTAAATCAAGGTTCAAAATAATAAATGCTCTAGTTCTTTGGTTCAAAATCATTACCTCTTAATGACTTATGTTGATTATGTATTTTCTTTAGTTGTTATAAACTCAATATTTACTAAGAAAATATGTCTAGACTAATTAATTATGAAAAATTAATTAATTAAGGTGTATTATCGTTTTTGCTAATTCAATAAACTAATTGTTGAATAATGAACATAATGAACTAAATAACTTTAAGAGTCTTAATTAGATTCAACGCATGAGTCCATCGTTGATTCAACTTCTTTATTGAATTATCCATGAGAAAAAAAATTAGTTTTCTCTATGGTTGGCTTAATAGAGCTAAAAGAGTGGAAGGAAAAAGTCTGTATATTTTTTACAAAGAAAGAATAAGTTCTGTCTTTTTCATTTCAGGAGTAACTGCTTCTCCTCTTAGTAAACTAAGGATTTTAACCCTCTACATAGGTGAACAAATTATTTATTTAATCCTTCTGTATAATACTTAATTACACAGTAGACCTAAATATCTAACATACTTATTTGGTCTCGATTCTACCCAACTCGTCATGGGGATATGCTAATTTTAACTTTCTGTTTAAAATTTTATAAGGTAACTAATCCTTTACAACTAATATTTTACTTTTGGAGTAACACTTGAAAACATATATCACGAGTGTTATTTTTCCAAAGTTAAAATTTAACTTATTAGAATTCCACCATTAACCACCATACTTGTTTGGATCTAATTTAAACATATCAAAATTAGTCTAGTGTTCTTTTCTAAATTTTTTTATTTTAGTAACATACGTAATAATCACATTTTATCGAAAAATTTAGATTATTTCTCCTACTCGACAACTTGATCGAAAAATAATTCACATTAATCGATCCATACAACTCATGTTAAATTTGTTTCCTTTATCACTCATGTTTTAATTAAAATCAACGCATGTAGTAATGTCACTCTGAACTTATCTTAGACATTAATTCGCATGTTTTCAGAAATTATTTAATTCACATAGAATTTATATTTCCATTGATTAAATTAAAATTAGTTTGTATTTATGTTATTCTGAACAAATCTTTAACATTAAATAACATACATTGGAGATTATATATAACTCACATAGAATTAATATATGTTTTACATGTATTTAATATTTCATCGAACTAATCTCAAATATTAAATTTTTCTTGCCTTGGAAATTTTTTTTATAAATCACTTAGATTTATATTTCCACTGATGTGATATGGATTTTCACAATTTAATAATACATTGGGAACCCCAATTTCGTAAATCAAACTTTCGAATAAAATAAGGATTTTTGCACCCATTTTTTAAAACAAATAAAGTTATACGAGAGGAAAGAAGAAAATAGATATGAACTATTTGAAAGCATTGACCAATGTTTTTTCGTATACAAAATATGCTATGACAATGCGGAAGCAATGGAAAACGATTTACAATTTGTAAAGTATGTAAATCTTCTATCTTTACAATGTTCGTATAGATGTACAAAAGATGTTAAAACCAAAATCTAAGGAGCTCGACCTTCTACAAGTATCGCACCGCTTAGCACCACCGAAAAGTATAGTCCCACCGCAAGCTACTGTCTCTTTGCACATTTACACAATCGCACATGCATCGTGAGTAACTAAATACCTAGTAAGTACAACTACAACACTTACCAAGGTAGTTAATGCGTAAGTATTCATTGATTAAGTGTTTTAGGTATATTAATCGTGTGTGGAGATTTATATTCCTTAAATATCCTAACTTTCCAATTTCATAAATTGTTAATCTGTTACGTTTCTTTTTTTTTACAATCCTTAGTTTTAATCTTTATTGAATGGGACAGGCTGGGAAACGGCTTGAGTAGCCCGTTTGCCAGCTCGTTTCACCCTTCTGACTTCCCCTAGAAATCAAATGGTTTGGGAAATGGCTTGGGCTAAACTATTTTCTAGGCCGTTCCACCCCTCTATTTCTCATCCGAAAATAGAATAGTTTGGGAAATGGTTTGGCTCACCCCGTTTCCCAGCCTGTTTTGACATGTTTCTCAGTAATACACAGCACACTTACACTTTTCAACTCACATAAAGAAGTCAATCACATTTCTTACTAGCCAATCTTATGTTCAAACAAACACTATAATACTAATAACATCCTTAGGCATTTACAACACCACATCAAGCAACAATTTATCAAATCATACTCATTCATTTTCACTTAACATTACCCATTAACATTCCATTTTCTTCACATGGCATTCATCATTCAACTCATTTCATAATATATCATATACTCAAGATGAATTCAAAATGAGATGCTAATACATTTTCACACAACAAATGCTACGTCTCTCATCAATTTCCTTAGAGAGCTCTCACCCTCATTCTTTTGAGAGGTCTCCCTCTCATGAGCACCCGCTCCATATTTTCTCATCGAGAGATCCCTCTCTTGAGCACTGACCGGTGTCTAGCAAGGGCACTAGGCCGGTGTAGTTTTACTGCAGAAGTATGCCTCCCTAGATCGAATCTCTCGAGGAACGTAGTATCTAATTCAATTTAGTGTTAAAAATAAAGGAAAAGAAAGTAATAAACATGGCGAGTTGGTGATTTGAGAATGAAACTAGAAGACAAAAGATAAGTGAAAATTAAAACTGGAAATAATAAGTAAAAGCATCGGACCTTCCTAGACTTCAATAGATTTGCACTTGGTTTCTTAATGGCTTGAGGTTAATGATGGTGTTCTTGCACTCTATTTGATTTAGCCTTCCCAACCTAGGCTTTTGCAACTCCAGAATGGAATTACTAGCAATTAATAATTAATAAGCAAATACTATTAATTGTTCCTAAGGTGCAATCTATTAATTGATATCTATGAATATATAAAACTAGACACACTAGGTATTTTTTGACATAGATTCAATCAATGATTTAGCCCTCCCAGACCTTGGCTTTCGTAATTTCGGCATAGGGCTGCTAATAACAATCAACTAAAGTTACCCATTAAACCATTTATTCATTAAGTACAATCAAATAGACAATCATTCATCAAGAGATAATTCATTCAAGCACAAGAGTTGAATGGTGAAACAATTTGCAATCAAATGTCCTAAGCTAGCATTCTTGCTCTTTCTATTGCAATCGCAACATGTACATTACAAGCAACCCATTAAAAAATGTTCTTACTATCCTTCATTCATAAAGATAGACCATTCAACATAAACCTCAACATCCATTAAAGAAACCAAGCATGAAATCTATTTACATCATAGGAAAGACCCAGCAAAACCCTAGCCTAATATGGCTAGGTAAAAGACTAACAAAAGATAAAATAAAAGAGACATAAAAAGGAAGAAAAGAAAGATTAAACCCGTGCTCCCAAGGCCTCCTTTTCCTCCAACCAAATAGTGGTCAAAAGATAAGAAAATAAACCTAGCACAACCCTTTTTATAAGCCTCCATTTAGCTATTGTGAAGTGTCAAGAATGCCTCCACTTAAACCATTCAAAATAAGGATATTTTTGGCCACATTTGGAGTGTCACGTTTGCCATCAGCAACCCTCCATTCGTTACTCAAATGAGTAACGTTCGTGACTCCTTTTCTGGCCAAGAAATGTACAACCAACATGAGTCACGTTCGTGGTTCCTATGAGTCACGTTCGTGACTCCTAATCTGCCCAAAATTTCCTTCCAAATTGAGTCACGTTTGGCTGCCAGTCGTGGTTCAAATAAGCCACGTTCGTGGTTGAGTTTCTGGCTAACTTTTCTCCTTCATTTCAAGCGCCGTGAATCGAATTTTCCAAGCTTCAATCATGGTCCAATTTGTAAAGAACATGACTTGCCATCTGCCAAATATTTCCTCCAATTTCTTGAGCCTCGCTTGCTCTTTTTGCATCACCATTCGTGACACAAAGTGTCACGAACGTGATGCCCCTTCTGGCCACCAATTTCCACTTGAAAGGAGAGTCACGTTTGAGCACATTTTCTTCTTCATTCGTGATCATGGTGAGTCACGTTCGTGACTCACCTTCAGGCCCTCATTCACTGCTTAAAACAAGAATCATGTTTGGTCCATTCGTTGTGCATACTTAGTCGCGTTCGTGACTAAGTTGCTTCCCACTTTTCCTTCCTTTTCACATGTCTCTTGCAAGCTAAAACATGCCCTCATTCATGGCTAACAATGGAGTGATCATAATGTGTAATTTGGCTAACGCTTTAAGCTCCGATCCATGCTCGTGACTTCTATGTTCAAGCCTCCAAAATAGACCCGCTCGATGTGCCATGATTTTCAATCAAAACGTAGTAAATCTTCATGTTCTTCGAGTAAACTTGGATAAAACCAAAATGTAGATAAGCTTGCGAAAACATATGGTTTATCTAATAAAATCTCATGAAAATCAACTAGAATCAAATGGAATAGATGTGCATTATTGGCCCTATCAAACTCCCCCACACTTAAGCTTTTGCTCGTCTCGAGAAAAACAAGTAGAACATAGAGGTTAAGATCTTGAACCAAAATGCAACTCTTGGTCTCGATCAAATTCAAGATCTCGAGGACATAATGGCAATGTTTCACATAACACGATCAAGTGTTAATGATACCTGGACTTACCGAAGCAAGCTATTCAAGGACTCAAGCAGTTGGTGGTCAGATTCTTGAGTTTGGCAGTATCTCTAGGTCAAAACACCTGCTAGCATTGAAGTTACTCTCTTGCACCATATTAACACAAAGAAAATTTGAATTTTGGCCAAAATCATTTTTCCAAACATACAATGCTTTTTCTTAACGTGTGCTCTTATTTTTATTCAAAATGTTTCCTAGCGGACATGAAAGTGACCCGCTTTCGGGTCGCACTCCCGGTCATTCAAAAACTTTTTTTTTCTTAAGACTTCTAGCGAACGCGAAAGTGACACGCTTTTGGCGTGCAGTCCTGGCCATTTGAAGCCTATTTATTTTTATTATGAGCACCAATGACAATTTTCAAGCATTATTTCTTTTAAATTTTCATAGGCCAAAACTCTCCAATTCTTTAGTGCAAATAGAAGCAATTAAGCCTCAAATGCCAACAAGTATTGCCCATTTACACCTCTCTTACCAAACTCAACAATCATCCTACACAACCATTCAAGCTAGCCGATCATAGCTTTGCAAGACCAAGTCTAAAGTCCTCAATCGCAATATGTACCTACACTCGCCATTATATACAAGTTCTCTTTTCAATGATTTCAACCATGCATTGCATATCAATTTCACTCACAATTCAATACAACCAATATACACATTTATTCACAAAGAAAGTGCAAAAATTTTGATGGAAAATTTGAAGAATTTTCCGAAAAAAGTTTTGAAAAATTTCACACTTCTAAGCACATGCACATTCCTAACCCACAAATGAAATGGAAAACAAACATATAATCCCTCCCCCATAAGTTCGACATTGTCCTCAATGTCGCAAATATATACAATTATGAAATAATTGAGGACAATAATCAAAAATCATAATCATACGGAATAAAAAGAAGGGAAGAGAAATCTTCTCTCGGTTTAAGGCGCTTTTTCCATTCAAGGGTTGGTGTCCTTATGTCTATCCAATCATGAGGCATCCATCCATTTACCTTCCTTAAGAAACAAAGGCAAATAAAAAGGGTTGTTGACAACAAAAACAACTATGAAAGAAATAAAAATCCAAGACATAAAATAAACGTGTTCCTATATGATTAATGTATAAACGTCAAAATAAAAGAAATAAAATAAACGTGAATGCAACTAAGTGATGCGATGCAAAAGTTCATTATTTAATCACATAGTTTTATGTCAATGCGGACATAACTAACTCGTACAAGAATTGTTATGCCGGTGGTTTGGCCTTCCTTCTACTCCAAGCAAAGGTGACCTTGTGCTCCCTAGGCCCTATCAACATTGATGGCCTCTTGAGGGTTGAGTTAGTCAAGTTCATTGTGCCTTTATCCTCAATTGTCTTCAAAAATCTACACTTAGATCTCTTCTTTTTCTCACCCTTGCCATGTTGTCCATAGTTTGCACAAACTTCACCTTTACTTATAAGTGTTTCCTCCTAAGGTATATTTGTATGTGGAACAGCACCTCCATACACCAAATCCTCCACCACTTCGTCCATTCAATCAACCGCCTAAATTTCCACAGTAGACTCAATTTTCATATCATCCTTGTCTTCCCTAGCATCCATTTCCTCCTCATCTTTAATTTCTTCTCATTGCTTAGTTGGTATGCTAGGTGGTTTACAATTTTCAATATGCGCTTCTGTCTTGGCCAAGTGCCCAACTTGACATCTCAAGTTTTGCAAACCATTCAGAGTAGACTTGTTGATTGAGTCTTGTACCTCCATGAAGCTCTTCAATCTTTGGTTGAAGGTCTTCAATCTTTGGTTGAAGGTCACTTGAGAATTAATGAATTGCTCCAATTTTCCCATTGCCTCCATCACTTTTTCCTCAAACTCAAACTTGGATTCATGGGTTGTGTTTGGGGTTGAATTTGATAAGGGTGGTTTGTGGTTTAAATTGAGTGATGGTGGTTGTGGATATGAAAGTTCTTGATATGGATGATTGGGCACATATTGTGGCTCTACTTTTTAGAAAGTATGAGGAAGATAGGTATTGTGGTTAGAAAGGTGGTAAGGCTTTGGTGAGGGTGGGGAAATTTCATAGTTCATCTTAGTTTTCCATTTCATATAAGGATGAGTCCTCCACCTCAAATGACCAATGTTAGAATATGGGTCGGTGGTGTGAAGCTGTTGGTTAAATTGCATTTCTATAAAATTTTCATCCTCAATGCCCACACAACTCATTTCCCACTTGCTTGGTGTAGTGTAATAAACACGTGTCCTCCATGTCGTTGACACCACCATAAGAACTACACCTCACCTCATCCCTTTTATCCTTCTCCTCTATAAAAATCCTCATACACTCGGTTGATCCATCCTTGTTCAAATTCAAATTATGAGTGTAAAAGGACTCTACATCCACCTCCTTTCTCCTTCTTCCGCTTGTAATTTTATTTCTTATATTAGCAGCCACTCGACCATAAATATCCCAAACCTTTACTAAAATTTTGTTGTCCATATATCCACCTAAGGCCATGTCCACAATTGCCTGATTCATTGGTGATAATCCATTATAAAATGTTTGAGCCACTAGTGCTATGGAAAGCTAATAATGAGAGCATTGGGTGAGTAGTACGTTAAACTGTTCTCATGCCCCATGAAACTCTTCTCCAATTAATTTAGTGAAGGTATAAATCTTATTCCTGAGATCCATGGTCCTCTCAGGTGAATAATACTTGTTCATAAAATTGTCGTACACTTCATCCCAAGTCCTCAAGGAACCACCCGAAAGGTTGATTAGCCAAGACTTTGCTCTGTCCTTGAGTGTGTAAGGGAAACATTTCATTCTTAACTCATTCTCTGTTAAACCACGTAGAGTGAAGGTTTGAACGGTGATATAAAACTCTCTTAAAAATGATATAGCGTCCTCTGAAGCCAATTTAAGAAAAGTAAGTAGAATGTCAAAATGGACCCCGTTGAGCTCATAACTCCTAGCAGTCGGACTCAAAATAATGCTTGATTTGATCATCCCAAACATCGACCTTTGAAAATTTCTCAAAACCTCCCTCTGGGGATGTCCTATCCCAACATGAAGCGGTGAAGCTTGTCTCCCATTCGCCTCATCAACAATTCCAACCCTTTTCAAAGATATGGGATCTGCGCCCACCAATAGGGACTCCCCCTTCAGCGCATGGACCCCTTCATTTAAGCTTCAACTTATAACCGACAAATATTTTTAAAAGTGCTCCTCCCGGTTATGTCCATGTATGAACCTAAAAAAAATTCAACCTACAAAAAGAAAAGCTAACAACAAAGAAAATGGTTAGTGAAACAAACAACCACTAAATCAAACTAACTATGTCGCTCCCCTGCAACGGTGCCAAAAACATGATCGGTGTCTAGCAAGCGCACTAGGCCGTTGTAGTTTTATTGTGGGAGTATGCCTCCCAGAATCGAATCTCTCGAGGAACGTAGTATCTAATTCAATTTGGTGCTAAAAATAAAGTAAAAGAAAGCAATAAATATGACGAGTTGGTGATTTGAGAATTAAACTAGAAGACTAAATATAACAGAAAATTAAAACTGAAAATAATAAGTAAAAGTGTCGGGCCTTCCTAGACTTCAATGGATTTACACTTGGTTTCTTAATGGCTTAAGTTTAATGATGGTGCTCTCGTGCTATCCTCAATTAAGACTCCCTTTTGGGATGCTCGAAATTGCGTCCTTAAGTCTAGCTAGTGTTCTACTTTCATGATACACTAAACTAGGCAAGACACTAGTCACTTAGGCATTTCATCGAACACATCAAGGTCATTTGGTATATTTCTATCCAAATAAGCCCTAACTCTATTTGATTTAACCTTTCCAAACCTAGGCTTTCGCAACTCCAGAATGGAATTACTAGCAATTAATAATTAATAAGCAAATACAATTAATTGTTCCTAAGGTGCAATCGATTAATTGATATCTATGAATATCTAAACCTAGACACACTAGGTATTTTTTGACATAGATTCAATCTTACATGTGGCTTAGACACCACATGTAAACTTGAGAATATATGATTTATTTTTATGCCAAAGATCTATTACCAGAATAGTTTTCACATTAATAAATCGTAAGTGAAAGTGTACCTATCTCCATGGCTAGAATTGATTATAGACTATAGACAAGAGTGGAGCTAAATTCAATTTCTCTCTTTGGCTCTTTTTTTCTTACGTACAGTTAGTTTTAATGGAGGTTTAACTGTTCTTTTATAGGTAGAGAGAAATGATTTAGGGTTTCTTAACTGACTTAATAAGCTTATACCATGGTAAAGAGAACTGATTTAGGGTTTCTTAAGAGACTCAATAGGAATTAGCACATAATATTAAATCAAATGACTCATTAAGTCAAATGTCACTTAATAGAATCAAACATACCTTATCTTAATCTTAACTAACTAGACTCATTTCCCAAATCTAAAATTATGTAACCGACTAATGAATCTAACAAATCAAACATAAAAGTACAATTATACATCTTTCATGTTTTTGTTTGATATGTATGTATGTGTGTGTGTGTTGTTCCAATGGAGTCTTGAGTTCATTCACTGAAGATGGAATTCAACTTTGTAAGTAAAAAATAGAAATTTTGAATAAGGCTTATGTAAGTTCCACTTAGGGACAAAGATGAGTATAAACACGTACCTCATGAGTATAAGCACGTACCTCTTAAAGTTGGAGCAAGAAGGAGCAGTGCTTTAGAATGTTGTTGGTTTGTGCCAATGAAAAGAAAATGTTGGTGAATGAGGAAGAAAACAATAGATATGAGGAAGATGAAGTCATCGAGCTACGAGGTGGAATAGGTTTTAAGTCAAGAATAGGCTTTAAATTTTTACAAAATGTTTCTCTCTCCTCTTTGTACAAAAAATTTTGCCTTTTTCCTCTTCATTTTAACCTTTTTGAAGTGGTCTGTTCATGTTACTACTGCATCCATTGAATCAACCATTCAAGGAAGTGGTTTTATAGCTACAAACCCATGTTTAGAAACTTAACTATTTTTACAGGCCAAGAGTTTTCAAGTGTGCTTGAGACTTTTTTTTGTTATCTCTGATTCACTTATTTCATTTTTTCTTGTGTGTAATTTTGTAAATCATTTGCTTGTAAGTGATGATGTGAGTAAACGTTAATGAATAGTTTAGAGCTCTACAAGCATTATGATAAAGTATAAGACAAATTCAATGATGGCAGTTATATCCAAGAACGAGCGATACTGACTCCAAATCTTGATTTTGTTGAACAAGTAAATAATTATATTATCACTGTCATCTAGAAAAGAAGAGAGATACTTAAACTTTGACAGCATTTGTAAAGTTTATGAAGACTCCCCTGGACATGAAAATGTACATACTGTTGAATTTTGAATAGCATAACACCTTTTAGAATTCTCAATCATAAGCTTATCTTAAAAGTGAGTATATTAATAAATGTTGCGAAACAACATTGATCAATCAATTGGATTATGCAATGAAACAAGATTGATTGCCACCAAATTAGGTAAACGAGTTATTGCAGCAAAATAATTTCAGGTAATAATGTTGACATAAGGTATTAATTCCTTAACTTATCTTGATGTCATCATACATTAGATTGCTATTAAAATGACAATTTCCTTTGACAATTTCCTTTAATATGACTATTAACAAGAGTCAAGGACAGCCTTTGTCTAAAGTTGGATCATATCTACCACACCCAGTATTTTGTCATTGTCAACTTTATGTTGTTCTTTCGAGGGTTAAAAGTCGAATGGGACTTAAGGTTCTTATTTGTGATAAAGATGGTAATACTTATATTTTTATTTATTATCAAATAAAAATATTATTTTTTTCCTATATAGTGCAATTTCTTGAATAAATGAATTTAAAAATTTTTATCAGAGAGATCACGAATGTTCTTTATTTAAATAAATTTAATATTTGATTAGATTTGTTTACATTAGTAATCATATATTATTCCAAAAAAAGGCAAAAATGATATTTCTACTGCATATATTTTTTATTGTCCATAAATATATTGCTTTTAGAATCTATTGAATTTAGATGTTCTTAGGACATTCTATTCTAGATAATGTAAGATAATAGTACCACAATACTGAATAGGATATTCAAAATGAAGTATCAATACACAATTGTGATATGCAAAAGAAGAAACTGATAATAACAAATATATTCTAAGCATTAAACGATAATAGTATACCACATTATTTCTTTTTTTCTCTAAAATTAAGGGAATTATTATTTTTTGAACATATTAAATTGAGTGTTCTATGTATATAATATTAATAACTGCTCATTGCGCGGGTTATACGGCTAGTTTATGCATGATTTTCCTAAATAAAATGTTTAAGTTGAAATGCAATAAAACAATATCGTGCACAATTAGTGTCCCTAAATCCTTGATAAATGTGTCAATGCTAGGTTCTTAATGATCGATCCAAACTTAGAAAACTATCATAAACTCATATTGTTAAATAAATAGTTTGTTGGATTGATAAAGATACTAAATAATATATTTAAAAACTTAATGTATGTCAACAATTTATTCTTGACAAAAATATTTAATCTTTTATCAAATCTTTATAAAATCAAAAATGTAAAACAATTTGTAAATAGTAATAATTTTTTATTCAATAACAACTAGAAAAGGTACTCTATTTTCTTTACAAAAACTACATTTGGTCCCTTTACATCGTAAAATCCATCAAAGTACTCTAAACTAAACAACCCAACATAAAACCTCCAATCATCTAGCCCATTCTAGCCCAAACCACTCAAAACTCATTAAGAAATTCCCGCATCAACATCCAAACTCACAACTCGTTGAATCGACAACTCAAAACACAAAATTACACTCATCCAAAATCAAAGATCTCAAACCCAAACCATCTACAACAATTATCATTCAACCAAAAAACCTTCCAAGCTTATAACCCACACTCTTTATAACTTTATTTTAGCGACCAAGAGTTTAGAAGAGAAGGAAGGCAATTCAGTTTGTCCATGAATGTAGGGACAGAACGAGAGGGGGCGGGGCAGCGACCACCCCCTTCTCCACCACCGCTAAGGAGCATTGCCCTTAAGCACCGGAGAAGGGGGAGCGATGGTCAAGATTGAAGATGCAGCAAAGAACAGAGGAGCGAGACTATGGGAGCCTAAGGAAGGACTAAGTGAGGAGGTGTGAGACTATGATGATAGTGAAGGATGCAGAGTTTGAGGGTGGTTGTTGGCTTGGCTTTAGGTGGTGGGCTGGTGGCGTTGAATGGAACATGGAAGGGAGATTGAAAATGATGGAGTGATGGGAAGAGATTTCTAGGTAGGTAGGGTTGGGATTGTGAAACGATAAAAACGATGTCATTCGACTAAAGAATAAACTAGGGACTACAATGAAATTAAGCTTTAACAATTGAAACAAAACAATACAGTGTCATTTTATGACAAAGCAATTTTATAACAATTTCAAAAAATGGGTAATTGGAGAAATCAACTTTCTCTTTTTAGTTCCATGAGCAAAAATTAGTCATGTATTTTGTATTAATTTGTATAAACAAACTATTTTTAACTTATATATTTTATGCATGTATAGGATTTTTTAACATATTTATAATATATCACCCTTTATTTTTTTGGCTGCTTCCCTTCATGAATGTCACGACCTAATTTTCGACTTAAGTTTAATAACACAATGACAAAAGGTATGTGATACGCCCGAATGATACTATGACCACGGCTCGCTAGGCAAGTATGCCTATCGAATAATAGTATAGACACCAGAGTATCGAGTGTCGATCCCACACAGACGGTCAAGTACTAATACTATCAATCTAATTTATTATCTAAACTAACAAAATGGATCAGTCGTAATTGAAATTGTAAACTAAATAAAAACTAAACTAAACAACAACCAATGAATAAAGCAAGATCAAAGGACACAGAAGATGGGTTAAATCAAGATTGGAAGGGAAGATATCTAGATTCGATTCATCCTAAGACTTTATACTTATATGACTCGAATAACTGTGAATTAACAAGTATTGGACCGCGAAAATGTCTAATTTATGCTAAAGTATCTCTCAATTAAATTAACATATCAGATTAAGTTGATTAGCCAAAATCTTTTTTAAACAAAAAACCCTAATCCAACATTATGTTCCATGCATTCCTCTATTAGCATTACACAAATACAGAGGAGTTCTGTAATTCTTTCTCTAATATTGCAGGCAACTCCTTTCAATTGTGGAAGACCTAATTTTGCAAAATGATTTCTCAACCTATCAATGCAAAGTCACAAAATACATTCAAACCACACAATTGAACCACAATATTTCTCATTAAATTCAACAATAATCAAGTCATAACATACAATCCATCCTAGGACTCCTATACTCTAGATATCCATGGAAGGATTAGTTCATAATGTACTAAAAAAACCTAAAACAATGGAAAACCACATAGTAGACAAATAGCTCATGAATCTCTTACGCAAATTACAAATTCGTAATATATAATGATCTTCTCTTGGTTTGGTGAAATTCTTGCTCAATTCTCTGATCTTCACTCTGCAATGAGTTCTCTTCACACTTGGTTGACGGATGACGACTCTTAATGTCTCGTCTCTCTTAAATTACTCCAAACCCTTCTTTTTTCAACCCTATTTCATGCACAATAAGTTGGGAATCATTTTGGAAATAGTTTGGGAAATGGTTTCCACAAACCGTTCTAAATTCTTCAAAATCCCCTGAAAGTGAAATGGTTTGTGGGAACGATTTGGGTAAACCACTCCCTAGACCATTCTTAATTCGTGAAAACTCTTTTGAAGTGAAACAAAATGTCAAACTGGTTGGGTAAACCCTTCTGGAAATTGTTGCCCATTCAATGTTTATGCTTTTCTCACTGTTTTGCTCTGTTTTGACCTGAATTTCACCTTTTTTTGCTCAATGTTCCACGGGTAACATAAAGGCACATAAATTACACAGATAATGCAGAATATTGCTGATAATTAGCTAAAAAACATGATAAACTTCGTAAAATAGGTATGAAATATATGTGTTAAAAGATGTTTATCAAAATTCACCACACTTAAACCTTTGCTTGTCCTCAAGCAAATAGTACAAAGTTATACTCAAAATTATAAGACAAGCTTAGTTCAACTAGCTTTGTAAATTCTTATACGGTCCCATTCAAAACATGCATATTTGACAATGTATAAAAGATCAAAAATTGATAGATTGACTAACTAACACATACACAAGTGCATTCATAGATGATCTCGTGTCTGTTTGTAAACAAAATTCAAAAAAGTTCCAAGTTTTATCAAATAACTATTATCAATCAACATGACCATAACTGCAATGCAAACACCATAAAATCAATATCAAAATTAGAGTTGATATAATTAAACACAAGATTTCCAAGTTTTTTTTCTCATTTAATTGTTAATATCGAGTGCATTTTATGCTACATCTCGATTCTTCCACTTGCTTGATCGCTACAAACCCATTTTTTATTCACAAAAATCTTTGAGTTTCAGTTTCCACTGCCACAAATTATTTTTCTTTCTTCACTTTTTATGCGAACACCACCCACTTTTGGTGGTTGTCCCCAGTTACTCAAGAATGTCGTGACAGAGGTGCTTTGCATACTCATATTTTAAGTACCAGACAGAGGAGTGGAGCTTTACCTTTGATTTTTTATTATGCCTGTAAAGTCTATGCAAGCTCTAGAAGGGGAGGTTGAATAGAGATTGCTCCCAAATAAAACTTTCTTGCGGAAATATAAATAACAAGAACAAAGAACACAGAATTTATAGTGGTTCGGTTGAATCCTACTCCACTACCTAAGTTCCTCACTTAGGATTTTCAACACTCACTTCTATTTCTTGATTTT
>CANYCX011060644.1:0-19150 GCA_948193385.1 Breynia disticha f. nivosa | reverse complement strand
TTTTCTAACACTTTCCTTGTTGTTAGTTTCTTCTTGTTGTAGGTTTAATTTTGTTTATGCTTCTTCGAGGTCACAATCATCCAGAAGAACTCATCAACTACTGTCCAGAAATAGAAAGAGTGATTTCAGAACGAAGGGTTAGGAATAGACAAATAGAAAGGCAACCCGATTTTAATGAGGGGGTTCAGGCGTCGGAGGGTGGAGTTCCTAATGAAATGGGCACGGATCCTATGTTGTTGAGATGGAATGGTAATGGTAATGACAATGGCCATAGTGCTAATAAAGGGGTGGATGGGACACAAGCTCTGCCGCCTCAATAAGGGATTGGACATCCTCCTAGAGGAGTTTTGAGGGATATTCAGAGATCGGTCATTAGAGTGTCACCATCAACTTTCCCTAAACCATAGCAAGTTGTACCCTCGATGTCCTCAAATCAAATAATGACTCGGCCTGAAAAGTCACTGTGTCCTCATCCTCTCTAACCTTCTGACTCAATGTCTCTGCGACCACGTTATCTTTACCCGAATGGTAGTCAATGGTACAATCATAATCTTTTAGGAGCTCTATCAATCTCCTCTGCCTTAAGTTTAATTCCCGCTGCGTAGTGACATATTTCAAACTCTTGTGATCGGTAAGAATCTAAAATTTCTCACCGTGCAGATAATGCCTCCACACCTTTAAAGCGTGGATGATCACCGCTAACTCTAGATCGTGGGTCGGGCAATTGTCTTCATGTTACTGCAAATGTCTCGAAGTATAAGCAATTACCCTTCCATTCTGCATCAGTACTCCTCCCAATCCTGCTTTAGAAGCGTCAGTATAAACAACAAATCCTCGACCATCTGTCGGTAATACAAGTACTAGAGCCTCCACTAATCTCTGCTTCAACTCCTGGAAGCTCTCCTTGTTGAATAAAATGAAGTATTCATTTATATGTTTTGATAATGTGCTAATTTGATAATATGATAAATTGATAAATATGTTAAGAATTATATTTGTTTTGATATTGTGCTAAATTGAAAAATATGTTAAGAATTATTTGTGTTTTGATTATGTGTTTTGATTATGTGCTAAATATGTGCAAGAATTTTTTTTTGTATAAATAGTATTTTACTATTCATTTATTCGTAAAATATGATATTATTTGTACGTAAATATTGGTTCATAATCTGAATAATTATTTTGTGAATTCATGAAAAAAAAAAGTGCAAATATATTGTGTTTGATGAATGAGATGAATAGTTAAAAATAGTGCAACACAAAAATTACACTTATGAAATAATACATGTATGAACGTGCAAATAGTGAACACGTGAACAGTTGACATGAATAGTACCTACGTGAATAGTAACATGCATGTACAGTGAATAGTAACATGAATAGTGACATGTGTTTATACCAGTTTTACGAAGGAAATTTTTGTAAGTTAAGTCAGTATTCTCATACAAATAGATCCATAAATATCTATGATTTATTGCTGGAAATATGAGCTGTGAAAGTGGAAAATAAGAATCAAATATTTGGCTGTCATGTTCATCCGGCAACTACCATGTTCATCCAGCAAACTCTCTAGAATATCCAGAATATCATGAAAATGCAACACCACTTCAGAGATAATTAATACTTATGGTACACATACTTTGCTAAATTATTTGAATGATTAAAATTAGCACAGGTTGGTTTCTTTAATGGAAAGATGGCTCCAGAATGCTTTAACTTATATTTTGCAAGCATTAATACATATTAAGTGTATAAAGAAATAGTTACAGATTGGAAAGGTTGCAATTTCACTAATGGTAGCATGTTTACAAGATATAGTTTTGGAAAAGAAAGATGGAGGTTGGCACCAGGAAACGCTCTGGAAGCACTTAACATTTATTCTACTGGAAAGAAAATGAAAAGGCTCCAGATTCTCAAGGTTGGCAACATTCCTTTAACATTGATGATAGCATGTTCTCTGAAAGACTAAAGCATAAGGTTTGAATATGAAAAAGGTCTTAAATGATAATGGAACACTAATGTGAATGAGGAGATTGTCGAGCATCTTGTGATTTGAGAATTGGAGAATGAGCTTTTACGAAGCCTATAAATAGTTGGCAGAAGAAGAAAGAGGTTGAGACACTGAACTACACTTAGCCATATTTGTACAACACTTCTCTGCAAAAACAAAGCTCATATACTTGTGTAACCTATAAGTTTTCTGTTCTATTTCCCTTAGAGTTGTGAGGTAGAACTTGAGCCGTAAATCAAGTTAAGTGTTAGGTAGAACTTGGGCCGTAAATTAAGTTGAGTGTAAGGTAGAACTTGAGTCGTAAATCAAGTTGAATTATAAGGTGGAACATGAGCCGTAAATAAAGTTGAGTTGCTAGGCAGAACTTGAGCCGTAAATCAAATTAAGGTGTAAGGTAGCTTGAACCGTAAGTCAAGTGTGAGGTAATAGAAAGTGTTTCCCAAAATCCTAAGTGAGGAACTTAGGTAATGGAGTAGGTGTTTGATCTGAACCACTTTATATCGTGTGTCATTTTATTTTCTGAAAAAATTCTCAAACCTCATTAGCTCTATTCAACCCCCCTTCTAGGGCTAATCTTAGTCCTACAACCTTGAGATCTACGAAGTTGGCTCGTCGCTCAACTTTGCTCCGGGACTCAAACACTACCTCATACACACAAACATGCCACAATTCACTCATTAAACACATCTCTAACCTCAATTCCTCATTCTAACTCTTATTCCTAAAGAATCCCCAAATCACCCAAACCTTAAAATCACAAATCTCCTACAAAATTGACAATACAAGCTAAATATGTATACCTTTGAGAATATCCATAAAAACCACACAAAACCCACTCTTTCCCTTATAAATTTCATCTAAGTTTAGAGCTTATCTCACTTTAAAATTCCTCCAAACCTTAGGACTCATCTATATTATGTTTCTTTCGTGAAAGTTATGAATATCGAGGAATTAGAAGTAAGGATTTGAGGTTTGGAAAGGTTGGAGTCGTTTAAATTATGTTTTGATGGCTTTAAAACGAAAAGGGGTCGGCTAGAACTTAGAGTTATGGAAAATAACACACACACACTCTCTCTCTTCTCTCATAAAAATATTATTTTGAATTCCTACCAGGTTAAACAGCCTGGAGAACGGCCTGCCTAAACCATTTGGGTGGCCGTTCTAGCTCTGTTCCAATGCACATTTTTAATTCTTCAACAGTGGAGAATGGTTACCCTTGGCCATTTCCCAGCCCGTTCCCAGCCACTTTTTTGACATTTTTTTGCTAAATTTAAGTTATATTTTTTGGGTTGTTACAAAATGATCGCATGATTATGTCTTTGATGATAAACTATAATGTTTTCTTATGATATTTGTTGATTATGCCTTTGGTGATGAACAATGAGGTGTATGAAAAACATGAGTATGTATTTGAATGATGGTTGGCCATATTGAATGACATATGATTCATATGTTGCATAAGCATATGTTGTGACATGTGGCTATAAAGAATTCTGGGCGAGCGCTCGATGTTGGGCTAGGCCTGAGGTACTTTCTAAGCGAGAGCTTGATGCCGGGTTGTGCCCGAGGATAATGTTTGCAAAGAAAAGGAAACCTAGGGCATACTGCATGTGATTGCATTGTCATTCTATAATGCATTCTTACTTATTGTGAGTAATCTTGGTTGATGCCACGAAAATTGTATGGATGCTTAAATGCTTAAATTATATTTGTTAACTGTTGTACTTGTTGTTTGATATGGATATTGAGATGTATGAGTGAGTGTTTGTGCATAGGATATAAGATATGTATGAGTTGGCTATATTTGCAAGTAAGGTGTGAAAATTGGTCCATGATGTCTTAGTATGGAGTGAAATTGTTGTATTGTTGTTATTAGAAAAATACAGATTATGGTATGGCTTTTCTAAGTATGTTTGTGGTATGTTTTCATTTAAAAATAAATGTGAAATGTGCAAAATTGTAGGTCGGCATGGTGGGCATGCCAACCTGCACGATCTCGTGTCAGACCCAAATTTTAAACCTACGAGCTCGTGCCAGAAACTGTTCTTCAAGGTGATGGGTACGGGGCTCATTCTCATGTGGCACGACCATGCTACCTAAAAAATTTACTTTATTGTGATTAAACTGAAAATTAAGAACAGGTGGAATGGACATTAAATAGGGACAATTTCCTTATCACATAATGTGCATAAAACATAATAAGAAACAAGTACTTATGCATTCACTATAAGTGTGTTACAAGCACTTACTAAGTAATTAAATTACTCACGTGTGTGTATGGAATTGTATTATTGTGCAGAGCGTTGTGTTAGCTGCAGAACTCTGGGATTGGTGGTGGATAGCGAGCAGTACGATACGAGTTTTGAGGTCTTGGCTCCTAGCATTTTGAGATTTTACATATTTTGAACTTTGTACATACAATCTATAGATATTTGTTTTACATGCATTTGGTTTTAAACTATTTCATAGCTTCTGCATGTTTATAGTTTGATTGTATATAACTTTGGTTGAAGTTCTAAGTGAATGCATGTGTTTTTATCTTTCTTATTTGTTTGGCTTATAAAATTCATTTTAAATAAAAAATGGTTGCCCATTTCTTATTTTATTCGAAAAATGGGATTTCAAGTTTGGGTGCGACAACTACTACCTCAAAATACTATGAGACAACCTTCGTGACACCCTTAAAGAATCCCAGACATGATTCCTCTACAAAAGTAACACCCAGATTATGAGAAAAGTGTACTAGCACATAGTATTAACAATTTCACCTTAGTTTCTAGTCAGATGGATGAACAGATGATGACTTTGAGAACACCGGGATGCCTAACGTGTATCATCAGCCCCTAAATGTCTTATTTCCTATAAGAGATAATGAAAAATCAACTCTATTGATTTTTCTATGGAGAATTTTGGCCAAGAGAAAAGGAGGAGGAAGAAGAATGTTTTTTAGGGTTATTTATTCTCTCTCCTCTTCTTTTCTTTAAAAACCAAGAGTCCAAGTGTGATTAGGAGAATTTTAATTTGTTTTAAATCAGAATTCTAATCCTCCTTATGCACTCTTCTTTGGCCGAATTTATGGAGGTGGTTGTCGATTACCACCTTTATCTATCATCATCCATAACAATTTTAATGTCTTAAAATTTTTTATACAATTTCAAAAATAGTATTTTCATCCTTTTAAGGCCCGATTACCAAAACTGGCCCAATTGCACAATTCAACCCAAAAGCTGAATTCTGACCTAAGGTGAAATTCCAAAATACCCTTTTTGGTATTCTCTTATCTGTATGCGATCTGTAGGACTATTTAATAATGGTAATAAATTTATTAATTCATAAATCATATGCGGTCTCTAGTAAGACACTATGATCATCCAAATTTAAATAGTGATCATCCAAAATTAAATAGCTAACGAGCGGTGTCAACAGCTCTACTACAATTCAAATTTATCCCTTAACCTTTTATATCATGATTCACATAAGACATGTCCCAAACATTCTTATTTAGTGCTAAATCACTTTCTTGATCTCTCTAAAAAAATTTATAAGTTCGAATGAATGGCCTGATCATTCCATTCGGTGCGGCTAGACTCTTCCCAATCTTTTCTATCAAGTGGTCAGTGATATCTTCTCTCATTTTCATGAGAGGGTCAATTCCTTCACATCACTCATGCTTTTACTTATAATTCTTTACATACACAATCATAACCATACTTGTCAACTTTTTACGGTCACGTTAGGCGTATTTCAAAGCACACCAAAATCACAATAAAAGACATAGTGATTTTCAGTCTAAAGATAAATATTTGACATTGCAAATAGTGATCGCTCTCCAAATTCAATGTCCAACATTGTATCTATACAATGTTGTTAGATATCCCAAATATCTACGACCCATAGAACATGATCACTTATAAGGTACATACTAGTCTTAATTCATTTCCATTCCCATGGAAACAAATGACTAGGGATATTTAGAATGTTAATATCATAATTTCCAAGTTCTACTATCAAGGTCCTCCACCTTGATACCTCAAGAACTTAATTAACATTCTTGGATAGTTTTATTAGACACATACCACATATCAATACATGAATTGATAAAATAATGCCTCATAATTTTATTAACTAATAATAAAAGGTTACAAACAATGTATTGGGCTAGAGCTTACACTAACATATCTCAATGTTGATTTTCATACACAATGGTTCATTGAGTATGCTTTAAGTTTCCATACATATAATCATAAATCTTCACTTTCATTAGATTATTTGCTCATGTCATGAAAGGTAAGAGACTTGAAAATTTAACATGATTTGTTAAGGTGAAGAAATCTCTTACTTGTTAATGATTGTTGCAACTAATATGTTGAAGTGAATATAATGTGTATTAATAAAAAGTCCTTACAAATAAAAAATGTCTCATTTAATTTTCAAGAAGGGGGAATTTAATTAATAAAAAAGAGAATATGTATTGATAAAAAAAAGCATCTTTGATTGACACTTATACTTTTTGGTTGCATTTGATCTTTGAATGCTCATTATATTGAAAAATTATTAAAAAGTAGGAGATAAATGTATGAAACTGCAACTTGAAATCATTGATGAATATTGTATGAAGATTGATATTTGATAACATGGAATGATTGATGAGTATTGTATGAAGATTTATATTTGATTTTTTTTATTTTCAAACTTGCTTAATTTTATTGAATTATATTATTGTTTAATAAACTAACATTTTGGACAAGGTTTGAAAACCTAGATCATGATCTATTTATTTTGTCCCTTAAACACTGTTTATCAGTTTCATGATGTTTTATCATTGTCAAAAAGGGGCATATTGTTGGATCAATGATGATCAACATTAAGATCCTCATTGTAATGAGTAAAATTATGAAATTGATAAATATTAATTTCAGGATTAACAATACGTTTAAATCATCACTTAACAGGAAGAAATGATACACATGAGATGAAAATTATATAATATGGTTTAATGTACATTAATGGATAGTACATATATTATTGAGTGTTACTTTGCATAGAGAAAGGACAACACTCAAATTTGAAGCGTTAACATATGTTAAGGGTAATTAACATACGTTATTGAGGTGATTTTAGAAGAAGAACAGATAAAAATTAGGTCTGGAGTTTTAACACACATTTAGTGTTCATAGTGTATCTTAATGGTTATTAACGTACGTTATTCTGTGTAAAGTACTTTATCGAGGAAGGCAAAGCACTATAAATTTCTTGTGTTCTTTACTGCCACTAAATGTTCAATTGGAACCGTAAAAAGCCAAAAATTCCCAAAACACATTCAACCCCCTCCTCGTGTTTCCAACAATATCAACAATTGAAATGCCCAATGACACTCACGCAGAATCATATATTGTGTTGGGAATTGGTCATTTCTAAGGCTAGCTTATAAGGTGCGAAATTCAAAATTTTTCCAGGAAAGCCTATACAACAAAATTTTTAAACTATGTAATTGAAGAATTCGGATAAGAAAAATTTATCTCTTTTTCATATGATGCACACATATCTTGGTGTTGAGTATTAGGGACTTCCCTTGAGTGACTCACCTATACCTTCACGCACACCTAAACAAAATCAAAGGTTAGCTTTTTTTTGTTCTTGGTCTTTGATTTACTTAACCTTAATCCAAAATTTATGTAAGTGTTTAATGACTTAGAAAAATTGATCAACAATGAAGCCAAATACATATATGTATCATTTTCTAACCCAAAGGAGCATTTATATTTAATTGGTTAGCAAGCCTTATGGTTCAAAAGTTGAATAAAATTAATTCATGTAGAACAAGTTACTAGTGTAAAGCCCTCAAATTTAATCCCTGAAAATAGGTTAAAATCAAGGGAAAACAATGTTAGGGGTAATAGGAATCATAAGGGGGTCGAGGTAAACCATCCTATTTTATTATTGTATTAATCATATAGTTTATCATAATAACACCATTTATCATTACGAATAAATTAGAAACTTTTTTAGAATATCATATATTTTTTTATTGTTAATCATTATTTCAATACTTTCAATCATACGTATCATACTTATAATCTTATCTTATATTTAGATTACAGTTACTTCGCTATATAATCATAATAATGATCATATTAGTTAACATATCCATGGATTAAGCTTTATGTTAATTTAATACGCCCATTATTCTAGAATATATAAAGTTCAAACTTTACGTAGAATTAGTATATACCGGTTGTACTCTGGATACACCCTTAATTACATATTGCACTCCTGCAAAGAAAATCTTAATAATATCAACTATTCTCACATAAAACATCCACCTATTTCAATCAACATACACCTCAACCATTGATATTAATCTCAAACAACAACAAACTCATATATATACATAAATATAACAACAATCTCAACATTTAAACATCCTTAGGAATCTGTCAAACAGACATGTCATATGAACAAGAAAAACATGCAAAACACTCAAACTACTAAACCCAACTCTGATGAAGAGAGAGCAAATAGTCTGAGAGTAGCCGTCGACCCACCTGCCAAATCTGTACGTCTATCTAGGCTCACTACTGGATCCTAAAACAAAAATTACAGTTGCGTGAGTTACGGGCTCACTGACGAGTCATTAAAATAACCAATATATCATTTGATCATATATGTTCATTATTGATAATAACAAATAAACGCAATATAATAAACTATTTATAAACCATACACATTTATTGGTATTCATTCAGTAAATCAGATAATGATACATCTGTATGTTCGTTTGTTTATCATGCAACATATCGTATATATATATACAGTAATATAATAGTATACTATATAAACACCATCTATAGAAATGATTCTATAAAAAGGATCCCCCTATATAATATAAACCGCTCTACATATGATCGATCATATATAACCAATCCACATCTAGAGGTGGAAAATAGGCCGAAACTGCCGGCTCTAGGTCCCAACCAGCGGTTCACAGTTCAGGGCTGGGCCGGTCACAGTTTTGGTCCAGTTCGGAACCGTCGGGCCCAGCCCAAACCGATGGTTTCTGGGTTTCATTTGTTTCATTTTTTTGGACATACTCGGTTATGATTCAATTTTTTTAAAAAAAAGGACAATTCCTCTATGTTTTATTAATTTTCCCTCACTTATGGAGGAGGAATATCGTCGTTACATAAAATGAATTAAAACAAAAAAAAGAGAACAAAAACAATGAAAAAATACAGCAATAAGTAAGGTTAATCTAATCTGCAATGGAAGAGGCAGCACTTGTGTGTGCCGCAGTTCTCTGGCGTCTGAATGTAGGGGGCTAAAGGAATGACCTCCCATACTCCTGGAACCTGCTCTCCCCTGACTTCTTCTCCTACTCACACCCCTTAGTGGCCTGAACTCAGTCTTCTTCTGGCCTCCAATGGAGCTGGATCCACCCAAACCTTTTGCTTCTTCCCCTCTCGTCAATGCTCCTCAGTCAACAGCTCCTCAACTCTCAGAGTAGTCTCCATCAACATCTCGTAAGTGGGTTGTTCCTTTGCAATACGGGTGCAAATATTAAACCGCAACCCTCTCTCAAAGTAATCTCTCCGCTGTTGATTAGTCGTAACCTCCTCAGGTGCGTAGCAAGAGAGTCTGGTAAACTGTGCCTCATACTCTATGACTGTCAAGTCCTTCTACTTGAGCTCTAAAAACTCTATCTTCTTCCGGCTGCAATAAAGAGGAGGGGTGTATTTGTCGGTAAAATCCCTCTGAAAATCACCCCAAGTCAAGGTAGGAGGATCATTCTGACCCTTGGGGACTGCTTTCCACTAGTCCCAAACTCCTTTCTCTAACAGTAAGGTAGTATACCTCAGATTCAGTTTCGACGTGCACCTCATCTGATTAAGGATCCTCTCAATGTGTCAGTGGCAGTCCTCCACCTCAGTCTGGTCTGTAGTACACTCAAATGACTTCACGCCTTGTTTACGAACCTCTCCGAAATTCTGATCAATATTAATACCCTCACCCTGTCGAGCCCCCTGCCTACCCATCATCTCCTGCATCATCTCAAAGAAATGGGCGTATGAGGGACCAAATATTGGCATAGCACCCTGTGAAGGCGGTGCTCCATGTCCTAGGGCTGATGTCTGACCCTCACAAACTCTTGGGACTTGGCGGTCTGGTGCGATACATTGTCAATCGGCCATCCAATAGAAATCAGATTTCCAAAATTTCTTGTTTTCATAAAAATAAAATGCAATGCAGGCAATTTTTGGCACAGTCTGCGGGGAATCTAATTCCTACTCTAATACCACTAAATGTTGCGCCCAAAATGCAAAGTTCATTTTTTATTAAATTATAAAATTTTAGCAACCATTTTTTCTTTAAAACAATTTAATAATAAGGAAGAGAAAACGACAGATAAATATATGTAATCTTTAAAATTTTGATAATTGTTCGATCATATACAAAATAATGCTATGAAAAGAAAATGCAGAAGCAAATGGAAATCGAGTTAGAATTAATTGTGTGTAAATCATTTTCTATACTAAAGTTTGGTAAATGTACAAAAGCGTAAAACCAAAAGCTAGGAGCATCGACCTCATGAATGGTATCCCACCGCTAGCAACCACCAAAACAAAGTCCAACCGCACGCTACTGTCTCTCTGCACATTCATCACAAACACACATGCATCGTGAATAACTAAGTACTCAATAAGTACATCTACAACACTTACAAGTATTTAATGTTATCGTTTCTTAAGTATTTTAGGTGCATTAGACATAGGTGGAGTTCTATCTCTGCTAAATTCCAAACTTTCCTTTTTCTTACATTCGGTATTATACTTTTTCTTACTTTAAATTTTCTATTTTTTGATTGTTTGTTAGATAAAAAGGGTCTAGGGAACGGTTTGGATAAATCGTTTGCCAGCCTGTTTTAACATTCTGGCCTTCCCTAGAAGTGGAATGGTTTGGGAAACAGTTTCTGTAAACCATCCTAGAACCCGTTTCAGCCTTCATAAAACCTCCCTAGAAGTGGAATGGTTTGGAAAACAGTTTGTACTAGCCAATTCCTAAACTCGTTTTGCCTTTCACAAAAACTCCCTGGAAGTTGAATGGTTTGGGAAATGATTTGCACCAACCATTTCCTAAACCATTCTCCCTTGCTTCTAACTGATTTCAGCAACTTAAAAAAATTCACAACAATACAAATGAATTCAAATACATGTCCACAACAATCAAACCATAAACCATCATTTCATACTTAGCACCCAACACAATTACCATTTCATTCTCAACACTCGATTATGTTTTCCATTATTATTCCATTAATGATTCCTTTAACCTTAGCAGTTCCATATTCAAAACCACTCAAACCATAGCAATTGCATAACCATAGCACCAATTACATTCCAATCAAACAAAGTGCTCCTGTTCCACAAGTAGCAGGATATATCATATAAATGCAAAGAATGTCAGATGCATATGTTAATGAAATTCACATACAAAATGCTCTGGGGTTCACTCAACTTTTTTGGCTGGAGAGCTCTCGCTCTCTTTTTATTTCTTTGAGAGATCTCTCTCTCCTCAAATTTGGATAACTCCCCATTCTATCAATTCCATAGATGCTCTTTTATTCTTTGGGTAACTCCCCTTTTTATCAATATCTTATGGCTCTCACTCTTTCACATAGATTGGGCAACTCCCCTTTTTATCTTTTCTTGCCATGAACATGTCATACCATGCTCATGCAATGTCATCATGTTATGGATGAAGTTACAATCATTTTCATGTAAATCGTTCAATATGCATCATTCCAAAGAAGATAACACATTTATTCATTTCTATTCATATATGAAATCAACATAACAATCATCTTATCAGTTCATTACACGAAAAGCCTCATATGCATCATACCATTACACTTATCATTACTCAATTCATCACTAATCAACTCAAGTCATATCAACATGTCGTCATTTTTATTCAAAGCCAATAATACACACCACAACAATACCACTGCCATAACACACCAAACATTCACAAATGATTTCTCATCATTTTACACATTCCAAGTTACTTGCACATTTTGACAAAATTCCATTTAGCACAAAAACCAAACACTCACAATCATCATCATTCCTCCATATCAATAATTACACATTTTACACTCAATCTAGTTAACCAAATTTCAACATTCAACACAATGAACATTCAAATCAAGTATGTTTAACCATACAAATGTAAGACATATCAAGTTAAGTGTGATTCGATGCACTTACCTCAAATCCCACAAATTCAGCTCTTGTCTCAGCTCTGATTTGGATCTCAAACAACGTTCCCTACATTATTTTGAATCACATTTTCAACATTAAACATAATTCCACTTTTAATTTCTCATTCCTACATTTAATTAGCAAGAACCCCCAAATTACCTAAAACCCTAAAATCACAATTTCTTCCAACTCTTACCATTAGATTCCTAATCTACCAACATTGCTTCCATTACTCATAACTCACCTAAGTACACACACTTTCCTAACCCTAGCTTCAATACCCAACAAATATTATGTATAGAGTTAGAGATTGCCTTGCTCTTTCGTCAAAAACCCCCCAAATACTTTCTTTCTTAAGCTTAGATCTACTAGATCTAAGGGTTCTAGGGCTAGATTTTGTATTTTTAGGTCTTAGATCGAAAGGTTTTTAAGGTAGCATTAGTAGGATAAGTTGAACGGTTGTTATTAGGGTTGGTTCTTTCCTTAAATGAACAAGCGCGTCTGATTTTAAATCCTGTCATGTCAAAACAGTTTGGCAAACGGTTTGCCCAAACCATTTGCTTAACCTTTTCACCTTTATTCAACATGAAATCAACTTTTCGCCAACAGTGAAACAGGTTTAGACTCTAGGCTAACCATTTCCCAAGACTTTTGCCACTGTCTGGGCAACATTTTTTTGAATATTTTGGGTTATAATTTTTGGGGTTACAAATTGGTTCAAAAATCGATAAAGTGCAATTTAGTTAATAACACAACAATTTAGTTCAAAATAAGTCAAAACAACATGCATATTGTTCAAATAAGTACAAAATTGATCATTTAACTTAATATAAATAAAATAGACAAAAGAATACACATATTACTTCACAAAAAATAGTAAACTCTCCAATAAAACTAGTGCAACAAATAGTTTAGCAAAGTTAAAACGAACAAAATAATAAACAAATTACAGAGAAGAATCCAAAATTAAAAATATAATAATAAAAATATTTAATTTTAACTAAAAACTAGTGAAAAAGCTAAAAAAATGCTAAAATTAAATCAAGAAAAATTATTAAAATTGAAAAGATATTAAAAACAAAGAAAAAAGAGAAAAAAAATCATTGACAATAAAGAAAATACCTCGTTCTGATTATTGTCATCAGAGGAGAGAGAGAGATAAAGATTCTTGAGGTTCATGTTGATGAAATGGTAGAGGAGTGACAGATGGAGATTGTTGATATTAAATAGTCTTGGTGTGAAGGGGAAGAGGGAGAAAAGAGTTGTGTGAAAGGAAATTATATTTCAAAGTTGTTAAATCACAGGATCCTAGGAGAACATATGTTTAAAAAAGTTTTAATTAAATCTTTAAGGTAAACTACCAAAAAACTCTCTACATATATTTTAAAAGTTAATTGGACATATACCTGAAAAAATAAAAATCTAAATGGGTATTTTTACAAAACAAACAATCAACATATGCATTTATTTAAAACAAAATCAAATAAGAATATTTTTTAAATTTGGTAACTACAAAAGGATATAGGACATTATAATTAATACTAAATAGATGTAGAGTCCCTCACAGAGGTTTTGTTGTTAAGTAACTGTATGTATGGAATCGAGCATTTTAGCAAAATAAATACACAAATTAAAAAATTCTTAAATTGATGTAAAAAATACACTTTACTAAAAAGGGTTAAATAACTTTCCAGTGGATGCTTTTTATTTAATCGAAAAAGAGTTTGAGGTATTATATGAATATTGTGGTAGAGAGAATTATAGTTAGGGAAGAAGACAAAGATGAGGATGAAAAGTAGGCTGATGATAGTTAGGATGGATGGTGGGCCGAGGATGTGGGCTGAGATATTCTAAAGAGATAATTACATAGTTCTCTAGTTAAGTGAATTTTATCCAATAAATTAGTGGTAATTATCTCCAATGGCATATTTCAAGTTTACTTTTGATAATATAATAGGTTAGTTTGGTAAATTACTATTATAACAGTATTTCAAATTCATTTTATAATTATATCAGTTTAATGTTTTGATATTGCGATTATAGTTGATTCATATTTCCTCCCTTATTTTCACGCTTAAATTTGAAACAAAAAGATTCAGTTACATTAATATCGCGCCTTTTCATTTCCCTTATCGATTCACATTCCTTCCTCTTTCATCAAACAGACTCCCAACTTCCTCTTTCATCAAACAAACTCCCAATCATCTTCATCATGTTTCTTCATTAGTGACAGTTTTTTAGTGCAACTTTTGGCAAAAGTGTTCTAGCGTGAACTTCCATTAGAAAACCTATGTCGAATAACATCTGTATGAGGTAATGTATCTTTGTCAGTTTTCCTTTTTTTTTGTTTTGGTTAATGTGGTTTATTCTTGCAATTCTTTTGTTTTTTTTCATGCTTTTGGAATGGTTTTTGTCTTCTTGATGAATTTTTGCATTGTGGAGTGCGTGGGTTTTTGTGGATGTTTCATGTTTGATTTAAGGTTTGGGTTTTTTATTTTTATCTTTAGATTTCTTACAAAATGACGAACCATAATCAAGAACAACAATTAAACAACAGAAAGGAGAATAAAGGGAAAAATATTAAGTTGAAGGAGATGTCGTTCGGCCAGAGAAGAAGTCCAGAAAAACCAATAAAGGAACAGATTCGACCAAGGTTGCTACGACGGTTGGTATTTAATTTAACATGCTTTTGATTATATACTTGTGTTGTGAACCTGTGTGAACATATGTTTTTTATATTGTCAAGGATTCTGGCAAAGGAGACTTTGTTCAGACAAAAAAGAAGTCTAAAAAATCCAAAAAAGGGACAAACTCGACTACTACTGTTAAGGCGCTTGGTAACGAGGTAATATGTTCTTCAATTCATAATTGTCTTGTGAAACAATTTTGGCTATGTGAACATGTGTGAAACTATGAATTTTTTTTTTACGAGTTTGAATGTGTGAACGTATGTGAACATTATAATTTGAGTGTGAATATTTATTTTTTTTGTGAACTTGAGATTTTTTGAAATTTTGTGAACCATAAAATCTTGCTGGAATGAGCATTTTAATTATGAATTTGGCTACATGAACTTTATGTGAACGTATGTGAGGTTGTATGAGTATATGTGTTTTATGAACTCTATTCAGTGAACCTATGTGAACCTTGGAGTGCTGTTTCAATATGGATTTTCTAACGAACGATCATTTTGGAATGTTACTTTAATGAGCCTGATTGGAATTTGTCAATGTGAACCTGGTTGAACCATAAATAGTGAGGTTGAATTAGCAAAAATCAGATCTGCCTAGACGTATGTGAACCTTTGTGAACCTCTGCACCTAATTTTATTTTGTTCATTTGTTTTGTAGGGTATTAATTTAATTGTGCCAGTGGGTGAACATTTTGGCAGAAAAATATCGTTTTCCATCATGCAGGTCTGACATCAGTGTTGAAGAATGTATTGTCAATTAATTGCTTGGAGTCTTTAAAGGAAACTGTTTTCGGGCATATCCTAGAAGTTGGTGCTATTCAGAGGAAGCCACAGTTGGTCCATGGGTTGATGTTGAGGGAGATAGAAAATCCTTATATCCATTCCATGCGATTTTTTATGGAAAGAACTGTGCTGAGTTTTGGTCTACGAGAGTTTGGCATGAAGCAAGATCGTAACTATGAGAGTGACACCAACTAGTAATTTTTGTATGGGTTGTCCTTTTGTTCTTTTGTACGAATGTTATGAAACATCATTTTTGGTTTGAAGATGAATATTTTTTTGGACAGCTACTTGAACATTGTACAGGTTTTGTTGGATATAATCGATATTTATTTTGTAGATTATAATTGTCAGCTTATTTGAACCTGTGAGTTGTAGTCAAGTTGATAATATGATGTGTGATCTTGATTGTTATCAACAGATTTAGTGCTATCAATGTTGTGTTGTGAACCTATGTGTACTTTAAGTCCTTAGGACGTGTGTGTGAACTTAACTTTTGTGAACTTCTCTGAACCTTAGAAAATCTTATAATATGGTTCAAGCTGATAATATATAGTGTGAACTTGAATCTGTGAATTTTTGTGAACCTTAGAAATATAAAGGAGGAGCTGATAAAATGTTAGGGAACTTGGCTTTGTGAACTTCTATGAACTTTAGATATACTGTCGTAGCTTATAAGTTGTGTGAACTTGGCTTTATGAACCTCCGTAAACCTCAGAAAACCTTATAATACGATTCAAGCTGATAATATGTAGTTTGAACTTGAATCTGTGAAACTTTAAAATATGAAGGAGGAGCTGATAAAATGTGTGTGAACTTGGCTTTGTGAACTTCTGTGAACTTTAGATATACTATCATAGCTTATAAGTTGTGTGAACTTGGCTTTGTGAACATCCGTGAACCTCAAAAAGCCCTATAATATGGTTCAAGCTAATAATATGCAGTGTGAACTTGAATCTGTGAACCTCTGCGAACCTTAGAAATAAGAAGGAGGAGCTGATAAAATGTGTGTGAACTTGACTTTGTGAACTTCTGTGAACTTTAGATATACTGTCGTAGCTTATAAGTTGTGTGAAATTGGCTTTGTGAACCTCTGTGAACCTCACAAAACCTTATAATATAGTTCAAGCTGATAATATGTAGTATGAACTTGAATCTGTGAACCTCTGTGAACCTTAGAAATAAGGAGGAGCAGATAAAATGTGTGTGAACTTGGCTTTGTGAACTTCTGTGAACTTTAGATATACTGTCGTATCTTATAAGTTGTGTGAACTTGGCTATGTGAACTTCTATGAATCTGAAAACCTTATAATATGGTTCAAGCTGATAATATATAGAGTGAACTTGAATCTGTGAACCTCTGTGAACCTTAAAAACGATTGAAAAGTTTGTTGAGTTTTTTGTTGTGAACTATGTGTATGTGAACATTTGTGAACCTTTTATGAACTTTGATAACGAGAACTGTTTTGAACGACAAAATAAAGAATATGATAGATAAAATCACGTCGATAAAACATTGAAACAATGTCGCGATTATGGAATTTCGATTGAAATTTTACTTTAAACTCTAATCAGTAAACTTATTGGTTATTTTCTCAATATGTAAACATTAAGTAGTACATTGGTTAAATTTTCCCAATAAATTATTGCGACCATGTATATTCATTTTTATCAACTTTTTAATGGGATAATTGTGAATAAAAAAATAAATAAAAGATATTTTATAGCACTGTAATAATGACTCCAATTAAAATGAAAGAATTGAAGAAAAAGTTAGCAGATATTGCTGGATAAAGGGGTTCAATTGACCAAATACTTCTCTTTAGGGTGTTTTGATGTTTTTTTTTTTTTTGATAACGGGGAACTCACCCCGGCCTGCTTCGTAAACCGTGGCTGTAAACCCCGGGGAGGCTAGCCTCGGCCCAGCCCAAGGACCTCCCATTTAGTCCGGATTAGCCCAGCAAGGAGGCGGCCCAACCAGCTCTCTTTCGAGATTCCAGCATTTACAGACCACAGGAGACCACTGAGAATCGATCCCGCGCTGCTTGTGACTGTACTGCGAGCTAACACACCTCCACACCACTGAACCAACCCGTGCTGGGTAGGGTGTTTTGATGTTGCTTGTTAAAAAGAAAGATGACAATTGAGATAATATACGGACTACAGCCAGTTCATCTAAATCACACAAAAGAATAAATAATTTGTGGAAAATAAATTATGAGATATTATCCCATTTTCAAACAGATGGGAAAATAGAAAGGGCAATTGAAATCGAGGAGAAAATGCTGAGAACAGTAACTTTGAAGTTCAGAGAAAATTGGGGTTGCTGAGGGATGACACAAATACAAGGATAGAATCAATTGAAGAAACGACTATGGAAAAGATAAAAACTGGTGAAAGAATTGATAATGTCTGAGCTGTAGCTGCAATACAATTGTCTATTTGTAAACTGATTTATTATTTGTAATAATAAAAAAAGACATTATATTTTATCTGTTCACTTAAATAAGATTGTTACAAAGTGGTGCAAGTCATAATCGTCCTTATAATAGTATTTTATATTTATGTGATTTAGATGGATTTTAGTGTATTTTAACATATGCCTAACTAAGAAGTATCAAGTGAAACTGGAAAAATTCGTTGAATTTGAATTTTTCTGTTCTGCATCGTAATTTTTCTATGGGATGGTTCTGGATCTTAAGTAATATCCATCCGAAAACCGTTTAGTCCTTCATTTTCATAATTTTTAGGTGTTAATAGAGATTTTGGAAAAACTCCAATCTCTGTCCCATGCCGAAAACATTTTTTTATTCCAAAATTTCCGATAATAGTCCGTCCTATTCCAAAATTTTAGGAGAGGATGAGATGAAGATTTTTCTTTTTGGTTAACTACTCAACTCAACCAAATCGAATTACTATTTAGTGGTTAGGTTTGAGTAAATATACTAGAATGAATAGATTGATGGTTGACCATTTACTCAAGCACTAAAAGTAGATAAATAGGTTTGATTTAGACAAATAACCGACCCAATCTATCCATGATCAGTTCTAGTTTTACACATTATTACTCAACAAAAATCACTACTCTATCACTACTAACTTAAGCATTAGAATGCAATATGATGAAACAACTTTCGGCTCTTTGACATTTTTTTTTGAGCTTCTACTCTCTAAGCAATGATCAATCATCATTTTTATATAGGCAACACTAACATGGAAAAAAGTCTAGTGAATACACTCTCTCAACCACTAACTTACCTGTCTCTCTAGGGAACTGGACTGATTAATGAATGGGATCGATGATCAAGGACAGAATTCTGTTATGTGATTTTACATCAGGAGCTCCATGGCTATCTCCATGTTGGTATGTGTATTGAGCAATCCTAGCAAGATTCACTGCTGCATCTA
>CANYCX011060340.1:0-13428 GCA_948193385.1 Breynia disticha f. nivosa | reverse complement strand
TCATTTTATTGGTGTATTGATTTCAGATTTGAAATTTTGAACATTTTTGGTTATATGTAATATTTTGAGTTTGGATTTGTTTTCAAACATTTTAATTGCTTCCGCAAAACTCTGAATTTATTTTATGTTGTATTGTATTTGTTTTGGGCCTGGTGATGTATTTTAAGAAAATTTTATTTTGTCTACCTCCTCTAACCGATATTGAAAGTCAAATTATGAAATTACAATTGTTGGAAAAAGATTATTAATTAAATTGGAGAAAAAGGGATTTATTTTTGGGTGTCACACATGGGCTCAACTTTTGTGCCTCCTTGTTTTTAACCGGGTTGGGCTAAATAGACCCAATATTTAAGTAACATCAATATCAGTAGTAGGTTCTTTTAAAAAATATATAAAAATTTAATTTTTAAAAGAAAATTAATTAAGTGTGTATTATTATTAGAAAGTTAGCATTTTACTTTTTTTTTATGAAATGTTGAAGCTAGATGGTCACATTATAGAATAAAATACCCTCAGTATCATATTAAACATTTCAATTTTCTTTAAATGCCAACCAATCAAAGATATCCCTTCAGGTGTTGTTTGGAAGTTTATGATGGGAAGTGAAGTGAAGCAAATTAGAGAAGGGGATGTAAAGTTAAGTGATGAAAGATGAGGTAAAATGTTATTGTTTGAGAGTTTTAATAAAGAGGAAGTAAAGTGAATGTTAAAATAGTAATATTTATGACAAAATATGGAGTAGAGTTTTATTTAACTCTCTTTATCGTCTAATTTGGGAAGTAAAGAATTTTTAAAAAGGAGTGCAATGGAGGTAAAATTTTTCCATTTAACTTCCCATCCTTCCCCCAAATAAAACAACCAAACACCAAAAATTTTATACTTTTATTATCTTCACCTCCCTTCACCTCTTCTATCCAACTCCCAAACATAGCCTTAATCTCAGATTATTTTAAACTTATCATCTAAATACCATCTACAAAACAATATCTTCTCTTTCCTTTTCTTTTTCTCTCACCATTGCATCTCGGCTTCTCATAGCTTTTAAAACCACATTCATCTCTCTGTCTTCTCTTTTCTCACCTCCTTCTTTTCCTTTGTCTTTATCACCACTCATTGAGCTTAAACTTTTTGCGAGAAGCTTCCACATTGATGAAACATGGCATGGTATGCTTAATAATTTCTCCTTAAATGTTACATGTGACATACATGTGAAGTGTCTTTGACCCCAACTTGCTATGGAGCCTACTCCTCACAATTTATCTCCATTAATCTAACAAAAATTCTTCCAGGATGGTGAAGTAGCTAGCTTCTCCACAAATACAGACAAGGCTACTATAGTTATTGTTTTAAAGGAGTTACATGCAAGAGGTTTAAGTTCTATCGAAAGCTGCAATGATTTGATGTGGCTCCATTAATTAGTGGCGGTATATGTGGAACCATTTAACCAAAAGTTGAAATTTTTGTTGGAGGGATCTTTGCCGAGGAATTTTGGACTTCTTAGAGGGATGACCTCTTGGAAAATTAGGCTTACATTGGCTAGAAATACATTTAGCAAATGTGTATGGTGCTGGTGTGGACAAATTGTCTTATGAGGGTCGAATAGAATTCATCGAGAGACATATAGATGAATTTTTTGATTCTGGTAATCGAAATAACAGCACTTATTGGGAAAATTTTATTGATTTGTGAATTAGGGTTTCACAATTTTTTGTAAATTTTTGTTAACCTCTTGTCAATTTATTGTCAACTTTATTTGTCTACTACAATTTGACCATAAGATGACAACTCAGAAAAATGTAAAAAATTTGATAGCGATATGTGTTACTAATTTGGGAATTAGAGTTTCACTGTTTTTATTTTTGTAAATTTTTTGTTAACATTTTGTCAACTTGTTGTCAAGTTTATTTTTCAACTACAAGTTTACCACAAGGTGACAACTCATAAAAAAAATATAAAAAAATTGATAGCGATACATCACTACAAAAATTCGCGCATTTAGAGTCCAATTTTTTTGACTCTAAATGCATAATTCTGGACTCTAAATGAAATTAGCGCCCAAATTTGGAGTCCAAAAATTTGGATACTAAAACGCTTGACTCTAAATTTTGGAGTCCACACGGACTTTATTTTGGCGTCCACATGAACTCCAAATTTTGACCGAAAATTAAAAAAAATAAATTAATTATTAATTTAAAATTAATATTAACGAATATTAAAATGAAATATATTTTATAAAATCCAAAATTGTATAAAGTACGTATAAATAATATGATAAATCGTACAATATACGACTTTACTAAATCGATGACATCTTAATACGATAAAAATGAATTCATTAATTAACAATAACTATAATGAAATAATAACACAATTACAACAATAATAAAAAAAGAGTAACTTACTTTGCAAAAAATATCTAAAGAAGAGAGAAAACTGAAATGAGAGAGTGGAAGATGTGAAAAAAATGAGATGAAAGAGAAAAATTCAGATTTATAGAAAAAGTGTGAAGGTTGGTGTCCACGTGAACGCCGTTGAATTCCATTTGGCGGCCAAAATTCCCACCCTATGGAATTCAATTTGGCGTCCACGTGGACGCCATTTGGAGTCCACGTGGACTCCAAATGGTGTCCAAAAAAGTGGTGTCCACGTGGACACCACTTTTTTTTTTCTTTTTTTTTTATTTTTTTTTAAATTTTTCAGTTTTTTAGAATATTTTTAATTTTTTATGTTTAATCCTTTAATTTGATTTATAATTAGTGAAACAATCTATATGCAATTTGTGTTTAAAAAATTATTTAATTTTAATTTAGTTTATAATTTGTGAGGCGATATGAAATTAGTGTTTACAAAATTATCACATGTAGCCAATTAATCGGCCATGATTTTTCAGTTTTTAAAAATATTTTTATTCTTAATCATTGTAGGAAAGTAGGAAAATTAAAAAAATAAAAAAAGGAAAAAAAGAAAAAAAAATAGTGTCCATGTGGACGCCATTTGGACTCCACGTGGACTCCAAATGGCGTCCACATGGACAGCAAATGACGCCATTATTTTTGGCGTCCACGTGGACTCCATTTTTCTTCTTTTTTTTTTAATTTTTTAATTTTTTTTAATTTTTTAGTTTTTTAGAATATTTTTAATTTTTTATGCTTAGTCTTTTAATTTGGTTTATAATTAATGAAACAATCTTTATGCAATTTATCTTTACAAAATTATTTAATTTTAATTTAGTTTATAATTTGCGAGGCGATATGAAATTAGTGCTTACAAAATTGTCACATGTAGCCAATTAATCGGCCATAATTTTTCAGTTTTTAAAAATATTTTTATTCTTAACCATTGTAGGAAAGTAGGAAAATTAAAAAAAATTAAAAAATTAAAAAAATAAAAAAAAAGAAAAAAGAATGGTGTCCATGTGGACACCATTTAGAGTCCACGTGGACTCCAAATGGCGTCCACGTGGACGCCATTCTTTTTGGCGTCCACGTGGACATCATTTTTCTTTTTTTTTTTTAAATATTTTAATTTTTTAAATTTTTTAATTTTTCAAATTTTTAGAATATTTTTAATTTTTTATTCTTAATCCTATAATTGGTTTATAATTAGTGAAACAATCTTTATGCAATTTTTGTTTACAAAATTATTTAATTTAGTTTATAATTTGCAAGGCGATATGAAATTAGTGTTTACAAAATTATCACAGGTATTAAAATAAAGAATAAAATTATTATTTAAATAAGCAAATAAATTCTTCGATGTCATCTTTTGAAAACCATAAAAAAAATGAATAAAGGATGAAATTATCATTTAAAAAGAATGAATAAGAAATTGAAATTAAGGAACTGAATTTGGAGTCTAAAAAGTTGGACTCTAAATGTGTTCATTTAGAGTCCAAATTTTTGGACTCTAAAATTTTGACTCTAATTTGACCCGCCAAAATTTGCCGCCGCACTGTGCACCATCCCGCCAAACTAGAGTCCACGTGGACACAAAATTTAGCGTCCACGTGGACACTAAATTTTTAGAGTCCACGTGGACGCTAAATTTCGAGTCCATGTGGACTCCAAATTCACCAGGCAAAATTTACCGTGATACTGTTCACTTCTCGGCCAAATTGGCGTCCACATGGACGCTAAATTTAGAGTCCACGTGGACACTTCTCTGCGCAAAATTTTGTAGTGCATGTTACTGATTTGGAAATTAGGGTTTTACTGTTTTTTGTAAATTGTTTTTAACATTTTATCAACTTGTTGTCAACTTTATTTATCTACTACAAGTTGACCACAAGGTGACAATTCATTGAAGAAATTAAAAAATATATATATGTAAATGGAGAAAACGTGAATTAATCTTTGAACCTCTTACAAACTAAACAACCTTTCTACCATATGAGTTAAGACCCAACAGATGATTCATAAGTTACTTAAAATAATATTTATTTTTTTATATTCTGGCATTAGTAGAAATAAAATCATATTAGTTCGCATTATTGGCAATGTTTTCTAACTTGGCATATTAATTCTGGTAAAGGTGTAATTTGACTGAAATTATAAGAATGCCAGAATTAATATACCGGTATTTCAATTATGACAACTAATGATACTTATGGCACGGTTTTGAAAGTATTTCCTTTAATGTCATATGCTATAAGATAATATTTCAAAAGTGACTTTGTTTTTCTCAAGAGTAATGCAGCTCAAATGATAGAGAGTTTATTTAGCATGTTAGAGATGCAGGGATCGATTCTTACCCATCTGTACTCTTTTTTATTCTCACTTTGTCAACTTATTGTCAACTAATGCATATTTATTTTTTTATGTCATAGTATTTTTCATAAATAATGCCTAAAATACAAGAATTATTTCCTTATATTTCTATTACATACATCTATTTATATATTTTTTTAAAAGTTGTCACCTTGTAGTCAACTTTTTTCTAAACTTTAACATGTTGATAATAAAATGACAAAAATCTTAAGTGTAACGCCCTGAAATTTATTAGAATTAATCTATACGGAAAATAGATTAAAACATAATCGAATCGGACAAGAATTAAAAAATTTCAGTAAAAAAAGTGAACACGGGCTGAGCACGACCTCGTGCTCATGTTTGTTGATAAGCACGACACCGTGCTCATATCTGGGAAATGGCACGACCCTGTGCTGAATTTAATTCAAAATGAGATCTTGCACCATTAAACAGGAACTTGTGCTAAGATGCACGACACGACTTAGAGCATGACCTGTTCCCATGGTCGTGTCGACTGAGATTTTATGAACATACAGATTTTATGAACATACCAACTGAGTATTCTGTATCATTCGAAACAGAGCAAAAACTGAGATAGCAAACAGTTGAAAACTATAGGAATCTTGGAATGTATCATCTAGCAAGCAATAACTGCATTTATTGCAAGAATTCAAGTCAAAAGTGTTGAGGTAAGCTTTTAAGCTCATTTTTTACTATGTGTATGAAGTTTTAGGGTGATTAAGCTTGCTGAGAATTCTGTAATGAATTGAAATAATAGTTATTTGATGTTAGGAAGTTGAGTTTAAGTTAAGTAAACACTAGGGAATGATTAGTGATGCAAAAATCATAGTAAGAATGAAAATTAACTTGAGGGTTGAAAAGTTATTGTGAAGCAAAGAATGAATTGCCAAGGTTGTGTTTAATGTTTATATTGATGAAATCAATAAGGAAACCAATAATTAACAACCTTATTGTGATGAATTTTGTATATGAGGATATATACGAGCCATGGATCGAAGTTGAGCCCGATGCCGACTTCGCACGCACTTCGAGGTAAGTGTTCTTACACTTATGTTTGCATTCGTATGCTTAATTCGTACTTGCTTTGGATGCAAAAGAATGAAAATAAGAGCAATAATATGTCTACACGGCATATGTGCTAATAATATTAAGTAAACTATGTGGAATGACTTAAGATCATATTATGATTGCTATGTGACTAAAATTGGTGCCTTTGTGGATTATAATTTGTGTTATGTGTTTAAATGCCTTGTTTCAAATCCTGTGTGCTAATGAAATATATGTTGTGTGCAAGGTATGATTGAAAGAATGGACTATGTGTATATAATGCTATGTGATTTACTATGTGTTTTGTGTTGTTATGCTATGTGTTATGCAATGAATTTTTCATATACATTCATGTGTTGTGTCTCATTTGTGTGACACGATCTATGTGGATTATGGACTTGATGTGTGATGTCCTTGGACGTGCTATGTGTTGTCAATATTTATGAGCTATACGCTCAGGCTCTGTGCTATAGAAGAATCCTCTCTTGTGTGCTATAGAGGAAAATGAAACCTGGGTCATGGTCTGTGTGATTTGCACTTACATTGCATATTCATTTCATAAATGCATTCATATATAAGCAATGCCTGAGATGAGCTTCTGTGTGGATATTGAATATGTGTGGTTAAATCTATATGGAAAATGCTGTGTGAGTATCTATGTGGATTATCAATGCTATGTGAATGGCTAGAATCCATGTTGCTCATGTGTTCTATTTATTTTGATATGAAATGGATGATGTGTTATGTGCTGTAAAATAATTGTATTGTACTATAGAAATGGTATAGTTAATGCCTGAACTAATTAAAAGACTTCTGTAAATGCTACTGTGTGCTTGAAATAAGAAGTTATATAAGCATTTTCGAGAGTCGGCACAACCCCCATGCTGACCAACATGCCCACGTGCTTAGACCGATTTATTTAGAACGCCTCGTGCTTATGAAAGATCTGGAAATTTATGACGAGCACGCCCTTGTGCTCAACATGGCACGACCCATGACAATTAGGAATGAAAGGATGAGCATGCCCTCATGTTCATCGAGCACGACCGTGCTAGCTGAAAATTCCCATTCACTTCATTTAAAAAGAAAACTCTTTAACACTTACTGAGTATTTAATTATACTCACCCCTGTGGTTGTTTAAATGTTGTGCAGATCGTAGGTAGCTGCCACTGGATTGGCCACTGGATTGTAGTACTGTGATCAGAGTTACGAGAGCTATACGTCAGAGGTTTGGGCTCTGGAGTTCAATTTTGAGTTTTTGATTTTGTACATGTTTTGTACATATCTGTATATATATGCGTGTTTATGTTTGATTTGATTTTCAAACTAATTTAGCTTCCCATTGTGTATAAGAAAAGTGTTTCGGGTCGAATGTTAATAAAAAGCGTATATATATATTTTCTCTCTCTTCAGTTTTGATTTATTTATTGCATCATTTCTTGAATTATATTGAAAAATTTGGGTTAAATGGTTTTAAAATTTGAGTTATACATTTAGTGGTATCAGAGCAGGGATTAAATTCTCTACAGACTGTGCCAATGATTTTCATTGTTTTATGATTTGAAATTCTGAAAGATTTAAACTTGTGATTTTAGAATAGATGGAGCCTATAGATGATGTATTGCATAATCACACTGTCGAATCCAAAGAGTCTGTTGAGGGACAGGAATTAGCCCCACTACCTCCTAAGCAGCCTGCACAGCCTACTTCATAGCCTACGATGCATATACCCCTATATGATCCTGCATATGCTCCATTTTGGGAGATGATGTAGAAGATGATGAGAGATCCGAGAGGTTTGGGGAGTTAGCAGAACCTAAACATTGATAAGAATTTTGCAGAGGTCAGGAAACAGGGTGAGGACTTTTGAGGGCACAACTGATCCAATCGAGGTTGAGGACTGGCTGAGGCATACTGAGCATATTTTAAATTGTATGAGGTGTACCCTAGAGCAGAAATTGAGGTATACCACTTCTTTGCTTGAGAAGGCAGCTTGAAATTGGTGGGAATCAATTCCAAATAGTCAGAAAGATCCTCAAGTGTTGACTTAGGACGACTTTTTGAGGAAATTTGCAGACAAGTACACTCCATTGTATTTGACTAAAAAGAAAGAGTTTTTGGAGCTGAAATAGAAAGATATGATAGTTACCGAGTATGAGGTAGAGTTCACTAGATTGTCTCGTTACGCTCCAGAGGATGTGGATACAGATCAAAAGAAGAGATAGATTTGAGCGGGGTCTGAGGTACAATGTTCGTACCAGGATAGCGATGAAACCACCCAATTATGAGAGTTTGATTGAGACTGCTATCAGGGTAGAAGAGTTAACAGCTAAGGGTGATAAAATCGACGGAAAGAGGCAGAACATTTTTGGTAGTTTGAGTTTAGCTGGAAAGAAGAAGAAGACAGATTTTAGACCACCTCATGATATAGGTGGGAGTGGTAGCAGTCAGTCTAAGGGAGGTGGGAGGAGTTATTCCACCAGGCCTCCTATTCCTTAGGGTCGAGGCATAGGTACATATACCGGCGGGGATGATCAACTTTTCTATATTTATCGTCAACCATGGCACTTTAGTCGGGACTGTCCAGAAAGGAGGTATCCTCTGGAGGAGGTGCTTCTAGATAGAGTAGTGTAGTGATGCTAGGACTACAACATCTACTAATGGTAGCAGAGGTAGAAGTGGATGAGATTCAGGGTCTACTTCTAGAGGAGGAGTAGCCTCCAAAGGTGGAGCAGGTGGGTCAGGTGTAGCTGGTGGATTTGGTGGAGCAACCAAACAGACAAGGGTAGTACCACGGCCCGAGTTTATGCTATGACCAGAGATGAGACTGTAAAGGACCTAGATGTGATCACTGGTACTATTTCTATTTTTACACATACTACCTTAGTATTGGTTGATCCATGTTCTACTTATTTCTTTATGAGTGAGTCTATAGTAGAACATATAAGAGGTAGTATTAAGCAGTTGGGATATACTGTTGCTGTTTTTGTGCCAGCAAGAGGTAAGTACTGGTGAGACACATATTGAGGCATTGTGAATTGCGAATTGGTGTGTTGACCTATTTAGCCGATTTGATTGTATTTAGGATGGATGATTTTGGGATTATTCTAGGTATGGATTGGCTGTTCAAAAATCGGGCTATGGTTGATTGTTATTCAAAAGAGGTAGTGATCGAGGTTGACGGCGAGAGGAGAGTGTTGTTAGTTGGAGAGAGGAAGGTTATTCCTTCCTGTCTGATTTTGGCAATTTTAGCTGCGAGGTTGATTCGAGAGGGGTGTGATGTCTATCTAGCTTCAGTCATTGATATGAATCAACCTAAATTAGAGGTTAATGATGTGGAGATAGTACGAGAGTATCTTGAGGTATTTCCTGGGAAGTTACCAGGATTGCCACCATAACGAAAGGCTGACTTCATGATAAAGACTATTTTAAGAGTAGCTTCAGTATCTATTGCACCATATAGGATGGCAGCGGTTGAGTTATAGAAGCTGAAGAGACAACTAGATGAGTTGTTAGAGAAGGGGTTTATACGATTGAGTGTATCACCTTGGGGTGCACCAGTGTTATCTGTGCAAAAAAAGGACGATAGTATGCAATTATGTATCGACTATCGTCAACTAAACATGGTGACTGTGAAAAATATGTATTTGTTGCCACGGATAGATGATTTGATAGATCAGCTCTGGGGAGCTACGGTGTTCTTTAAAATTGATTTGAGGTCTGGGCATTGGCAGTTGAGAGTTGAGAAGAGTTTTATTGCGAAGACAGCGTTCATGACTCGATACAGGCATTTTGAGTTCACTATGATGCTATTTGGCTTGACGAATGCACCAGCTGTGTTTATGGCTCTGATGACTAAGGTATTTCAGCCTTATTTAGATCAGTTTATGGTTGTGTTCATTGACGATGTTCTGGTGTATTCAAGAGATCTAGAGGAGCATAGGAGACATCTCTAGATCGTGCTCGAGTTATTGGAAGCAAAAGAGTTGTATGCAAAGTTTAGCTAAAGTGAGTTCTAGATGTTTGAGGTTATCTTTTTAGGACATGTGATCTCAGTAGAGGGAGTAAAACCTGATCCTAGTAACATAAAAGCAGTTTAGGAATGGAAAGCTCCGGAGAATGTATTTGAGGTACGGAGTTTTTTGGGTCTAGCAGGGTATTATCAGAGATTTATTAAGGATTTCTCGAGGATAGCTAGACTGATGACAACTTTATTGAGGAAGAATGTTCTGTTTGTCTGAAACGTGAAATGTGAGGAAAGTTTCAGAGAACTGAAGAAGAGGTTAGTTGAAGCTCCAGTACTTATGTTAACTAGCCAGGAAAGTGGATTTGTTGTTTATACCGACGCGTCTAGAGCTGGGTTAGGTGGAGTATTAATGCAGCATGGAAGAGTTATTGCATATACCTCGCGACAGTTGAAACCACATGAACCTAACTATCCGACTCACGATTTGGAGTTAGCTGAGATCATTTTTTCTTTTAAGGTTTGGCGACATTATTTGTACGACGAGACATTCCAGATCTTTACAGATCATAAGAGTCTCAAGCACATTATGACACAACGAGAGCTAAATCTTAAGCAAAGGCAGTGGATAGAGCTACTTGAGGATTACGACTGTACTATTGACTATCATCCTATAAAGGCGAATGTGGTCGTCGAGCTTTGAGCAGAAAGGGAAAAGAGGATGATGATTCGGTTACTTATAGAGCAAATTCATTGTTTGCTTTGCGAGAGTTACGAGTGCAATTAGATTTGGTTAACGATCAGATGTTAGAGAATATCCGAGTTAGACCTCAATTGAGAGAGGTGATAGTAGAGTGCCAGAAAGAAGATGATCTTTTGATACAAATTAAGAAGAAAGTTGAGAAAGGAAAAGTGACTACTTTACACCGACTTTATGATGATGGTGTGTTGTATTATTGAGAGAGATTGTGTGTTCCAGACATTACTGAGTTGAAGAATGAGTTCATGATTGAGGCTCTTTTTCACCTTATTCAGTTCATTTGGGCAATACAAAGATGTATCGGGATATGCGGGAGATGTACTGGTGGGTACATATGACAAAGGAGATAGCAGAGTTTGTAGCTAGATGGTTACCTTGTCAGCAGATCAAGGCAAAACATCAAGCTCCAGTCAGAAATTTACGACTGTTAGAGATTTTGAAATGGAAGTGGGAGAAGATCACCATGGATTTCATTATAGGCTTAACGGTGACGTTTCGATGTTATGATGCTATTTGGGTGATAGTTTATAGACTGACAAAATTTGCTCATTTCTTAGCTATCCGATAGGATGATACGTTGGATAAGCTAGCTGGATTGTATGTTGCTGAGATCGTCAAATTACATGGTGTTCCTATCTCGATTGTGTCTGATTGTGACCCTAGGTTTACATCGCAATTTTGGCGGAGTCTCCAGGATATGATGGGTATAAGATTGAGGTTTAGTACAACTTTTCATTCCTAGACTGCCAGAAAGTCTGAGAGGACGATTCAGACAGTCGAGGATATGTTACAAGCCTATGTGTTAGAGTTTAGAGGTAAATGCGATAATCACTTACCATTGGTTCAGTTTGCATACAATAATAGTTATCATTCTAGTATTGGCATGACACCTTACAAGGTTTTATACGGAAGACTGTGCCAGAGTTTAGTGTATTGGGATGTTGAGGGTTTGCGTCAGATTCAGGGACCAGAGTTGGTTCAGCAAACTCTTGAAAAAGTTAATGTTGTGAAAAGATGTATGCAAGTGACTCAAGATCGTTAGAAGAGTTATTACGATCGACATCATCGAGAGATAGAGTATGCTATCGGAGATACAGTTTTCTTGTGAGTATCGCCTTGGAGAGGTGTTATTAGATTCGCATGACAAGGAAAACTGAGTCCTAGGTACATCCGACTGTATGAGGTTATTGAAAGAATGAGACCACTTGCGTATCGATTGAGGTTACCAGATGAGTTGTCCCGATTACATGATGTATTTCATGTTTCTATGTTGAGACAGTACCGATATGATCCTAGTCACGTGTTGAGAGCTCCAGAGTTGGAGATATTAGAGGAATTATCTTATGAGGAGGAGCCTGTCGAAATTTTCAACCGACAGTTGAGACAATTACAAAATAGAGAGATCCATATGGTACCAGTGAAATGGAGTTTTTATTTGCCAAAAGAAGTTACCTGGGAGGTTGAATCTGATATGAGACAGCATTATCCATATCTGTTCCCAGATGCAGAGTCAGAGCTTTGAGGTAAGTTTTGATCTGAGCCTCTGATAGTTAGTCGTTCTTGCTGATATGTTATGTGTATGTTGTTGGTGTTTATGCTGTTGTTTTGCTACAAATTAAGATGTTGAAAGTATGGTATGGTAAGCACATAAGTATACCATACTTAGATTTGCTAGCAATTTGATCTGATTTAAATTTTAGGGATGAAATTTCCTAAGTTGGGGAGAGTTGTCTGTAGGGTTTCCTATGTGTTTAAAACTTTTTGGAAGGGGAATAATCATGTAAAACACATAAGAAAAAACCAAGATCAACATAAAATCATCTTAAAACATGATGTATACAATCGGTTTACTTAAAAACATAATAAAGATTGAAGCTTTGCGAAGAAAAATCATACCTTTGCAAGTTTCTTCCTTAACCGATTGCTCTTGGGCAAAAATCAAGAAACTACCACCTTAGAATACTCCAAGGTGACCTTTATGACACCAATTAAGAATCCCAAGTGTGATTCCTCTACAGAAATAACACAAAGATTAGAAAAATCGTGTACTATCACAAGGAAAAACGTATCACCTTAATTTCGGTCAATTCGGATGAGCTTTTGCAAGAACTAAAGGCACCACGTTGATCACTGAACTGACCAGCCCTAGATCTCACATCTCTCTCTAAGAAATTCTGTATTTTCTTGTGTCTTTTGAGAGGAAAGGTCACTGCTTATGGAGGAGGAAAAGGGACAGCACACTTATGGCAAAAACTAGGTATTTTCTCTTTCTTAAAGACATTTAAAAGGAAGAGTTTTGCTAGTGTTAAACACTTAACACTCCTAATCCTTTTAGGACTTGTTAAGTTTGATTTTAAAAAACAAAATCCTTTAAATTTAAATTCCATTGTTGTTTGCCCATGTTAGGATAATTAAAAGATTGAATCTTTTAAATTATCTCACATTATCCTTATGTCTTAATTAAGACATGTCTTGTCTTAACTTAAGACAATCCTACTTAATTCTCTCTTTCCTTTTATTTCTTATTTAAGACATCATATTTAAATAAATAATCTTTGTCTTAAATTTATTTAATAAATAATTTCTCATCCGTCTTGGGCCCAATTACGAAAATTGGCCCAAATGCCCAACCCGGTCCATTTACTGGAATTTGACCTAAGGTGAAAAACTGAAATTACCCTTTTAGGTTTTTTTTTGCCATCCGTGTGCGATCCATAGGAATATTTAATAAAGGTAATGAGTTTAATAACTCATAAACCATAGGCGGTCTCTAGTAAGACACTATGATCATCCTAAATTAAATAGCTGACGAGCGGTGTCAACAGCCATACTACAACTCAAATAAATCCTTTGACCTAGATATCTTGATTTAGCATAAGGCATGTCG
>CANYCX011060260.1:0-45525 GCA_948193385.1 Breynia disticha f. nivosa | reverse complement strand
AAGAAAACTCACCAAATCAAAAGCCCTAATCTTATATATAACTCCCAAGCACCAAATTTTGATGAAGAACAATGAGTTCTAGGGTTTTTGGTCTTGAAAATGGAGAGGAGAGAATGAAAAACGGGATTTGAATGGAAAAATAAAGATATACATGTGTTTATATATATATATATATATCCCGGAAATGACCATTTTGGCCCCGGCTTTACATGTGACCCTCTTTTCATCTTTCTCTCTCCCGGTGTAACCCAACTTTACTGAATTTTTAATTTCTCCCATCACCTGCACTCCTTCACCAATGATTAATTAAAAATATTCCGCGAAAAATTTATTCGCACAATAATGAAATATTTCAAAAATTCTTAAAATTTCGTAAAATGGAGGACGTTACAAAAGAAATTCAAGCTTCAAGATTGTAAAGAAATGTAAACTCCTATGACATCTACATTAAAGCTTGATAAAGATGAAGATGGAAAATCGGTGGATGTAAAGCTTTATAAACGCATGATCGGTTAACTCCTCTATTTAATGGCTTCTAGACCCGATATTATGTTTGCATCTTGTATGTGTGCTAGATTTCAATCTAATCCTAAAGAATCTCATTTGATTGCAAGCAAAAGAATCTTTAGATATTTGATTGGAAATATAGGCTTAGGACTTTGGTATCCTTCTTGCTTGAATTTTAACCTTGTTGCTTATAATGATGCGGATCATTGTGGATGCAAATTGGATAGGAAAAGTACTAGTGGGTTATGTCATTTTATAGGATCTTTCCTAATCTCATGGAGTAGTAAGAAATAAACTAGTGTAGCTATATCCACTGGAAAATCGGAATATGTAGCGGCTGGAAGTGCTAGTGCAAAAGTTTTGTGGATTAAATATCAATTAGAAGATTATGGCATAAAACTTGGAAATATTCCCATAATGTGTGAAAACACTAGTGCTATTAACCTTAGCAAAAATTGAATAATGCATAGTAGAACTAAAGACATTGAGATAAGACATCACTTTCTAAGAGATCATGTTCAAAAGAATAACACAAGCTTGGAATTTGTTAAAACCAATGACCAATTAGCGGATATTTTCACTAAACCTTTGGATAAAATGAATTTTGATTCAATAAGGTTTAGGCTAGGAATGTGTGGTTTAAATGAAAAATAAATTTATTTTTAATGATGTTATGATTAATTGTGTTTTTGGTTAATGATTTTGTGATCTTTGATGCATAATTGGTTGAATTTTGATCAAACGTTTGATTTGTTCGATTTGATGTTAATTAATGTTAATTGATGTTGATTTGATAAGATATGATGTTTTATGATGCATTGATATGTTTTTAAGTTAATTTTGGAGGTTTGATAGTGTTTTGTGTTGATGTATTTTGATATGATGTTTTGATATGGGTTATGTGTTAGATATTAATCTTGAATGGTTGATGTTAATATGGATTGATGAATTAATGATGTACTTAGGATAAGATGATTTGGTTGAAATTGATTTTAGTTTGAATGTGAGTTGTATAAATGTCGTACATGTTGATTATAATGTAATGTATGTATTTATGCAAATCTGTGTTTAAGTTAAGTTTTTTGCATATTTACGACTTAATCCTACATTAATATGGTCCTGAGATTGACGGAATATGATCGGAAGGAACACTGTAGTCGTCGGAATGATAGTTGCTGCTACTGCAGGCAAATAACGTATGTTTGGGAATAAGAATAACATACGTTATTCTGGAAATGTAGAAATTAAGAATAAAGTATGCCAAGTTTTGTTTAACCTTCAGTAATTTACTAACGTACGTTAAATTCAAAATTAACGTACTTTAATTTCTTTCAGGTTGTTTAAAAAGAACGACAGCAAACATTCTACTCACTCTCTTTCTCACTCTAAACGCACAAACCTCTCGGTCCAAATCATCCAATTCTCAAAAACTCTTCATTTAAGCTCCCAATTAGTTCCAAAACACTCCTAGACCTTCCCTAAAAAAACCTAATCATCAAATTCATTCCAAAACACAAAATCCGTAAGATTTTTGAGATTTTTTCCCAAAACCTAATTTTTGAAAATTCATAATGGGACCCAAACATGCAACAAAACGAATGAGAAGAGGTGAGGCAAGCACTTCTAGACCTCAACTGGACTACGACGACACCTGATTTGTAAGTAAACAAGCTCAGACCTATTTTAAGAATGTCTTAAGTTGAGACAATTTAGTTGAAAGCTTGTTTTTTAGCTATAGTTCGCTGAATAGTATGGGATTGGAGATAAAACCCACATTTAGAAGAGTGGAATTCAGTTCTTTTGTTACTAGAATGTTTGATATTCACGAGAATCTTGCTAGAGAATTCTATGCGAATTTGAGTAATTTGGTTGATGATTTTGGTGAATTGGTGATTAATTCTCGTGTAAACAAGATTGACATTGAGTTTACTGAAAGTAATTTGAACACTTGGTTTGATTTGAAGCAAGTCAGTTATAAATGTTTAGGTTCTTTTGAGTACAATGAGGAGGAGAATGTGGAGCATTTGCGAGATGAGGATATTGTGAAGTGTAAATGTGATCTATGGAAATTTGTGAAGTGTAAAGGTATGTGGAATGTTCACATGTGCATTAAGGAAACCTTAATAAAATTGAATGGTGAAATCACCAAAAGTATGCAAAAATGGATTAGTGGGATGTTTTGTGCATTGTGCTTGAGATGACATTATGTTGCTAAGGCATTTGGAAATGTGTTACATTTCATTCACTCATGTCATGTGTACATATTATGAGCATCATTATGTGTGTTCATAAAAAGGGGTATTGCCAATCGAGCGAGTGCTCAACAAATAAGAGGTATTGCCAATCAAGCAAGAGCTCAAAATAAAAGGGGTATTGCCAACTGAGCGAAAGCTCAGTATAAGGGGTATTGCCAATCGAGCGAGATCTCAAACTAAAGGGGAATTGCCAACCATGAGAGTGGATTCTCTCACGTGCACGTTAAATGCCTGGGGCATGCATTTGTGTGAATTGCATTATCATTTCATGGTACCTATATTCATATTGACATATGGACTTGGTTTGGATATGAAGTTGAAGTGTATATAGAATTTTATATGTATGTGCCAATGTTATGTAATGTGATGAGTTATGTGTAATGTGAATGGAGATTGTGCATATTGCATGGACTTATGGGTATGGATTTTGAATGATTGCTTGAAATGTATATGGATATGAATTGGTGGAATTGTGGAAGTTGTTGATGATATGTGGATAGTTGGAATTTATGACTAAGCGTTCATGTGTTAAATGTTCAATAAATGTTAATAATGGTATGGAGTTGAGTGCATGATGTTAAATGAATTAAAATGCAAATGTCATGCTTAAGGTTATGATAATGTGTGTATTGGTTGGGAAAATTGTGTCCTAGATGTGTGGATTAAATTGTTTGGAATGCTAAGTGTTGAGTTGCTGTTTTTAGGAATCCAACAGGTCAGAACGGGCTGAGGAACGACCAACCAAATTGTTTCCCCTAGTCGTTCCAAGTGTAGTATGAAACCAGTAAGGTGAAACGGCCAGGAGAACGGCCACAGTAGGCCGTTCCCATGGCCTTTCCCTTTGTCCTGGCAGCCTAAAAATGTAATAATTAGAGATGTTTATGAGGAAAAATGGGTATACCGTTCAAACCTAATACGTGACATTTGGAATAAACTAAGTTATAAAGGCCTTAATCTTGGCTAACGGATTAACATCTATTGAAATAGATAATAAAAGGAGATGTGGGAAATTGTAAGAGAGTGGTTAAAACGAATTAATTATTGAGAGAATTGGAAGACAGGAATATATAGGAAGGGATAATTCCAGGTCTTGAATAACGTACTAAAGCATATCTGAAGTAAGTAAATGACCTAGGATGAATTCTTTAGCAAATAAAACACTAAAAGAATTGTTTGTGATATGGCAACGGTGAGCCATTAAGGAATTTAGGCGCGAATACAACATTGTGTTTTCCCACGAGCACACTCGTGTTGGCTGAAGGTTCCCCACCTCAGTTTAACAATGCTAGGGTTTCACTTACAGAGTATTTTTATATACCACCTTTGTTGTTGCTGAATGTTGTGCAAGTCTAGGAGGATGTTCACGAGCGAGGTCAGAGGAGCACTTTTGGGTGGAGTGATTTTAAAATTTTAAATGTTTTGTAAAAATGGTACATATTGTTTTGTATTTAGAACTACATGTGCATGTCTAGTGGGTGATATTGAATCATAGAAAATAAAAAAATGGTGCAAAATTCAAGGTTATTAAAAAATGAAGTTAACTAATTTGGGGTTACAGGACCTTCTAGACTTCCTTGTCCACATTGTCAGAGGCTTCATACAAGTGAGTGTAGGATGTTGACAGGAGGTTATTATATATGTGGTCAGTAAGGACATTTTGCGAGGGCTGTCCTGAGAGAGGAGCTAGAGGAGAGACAGTGAGAGATTTTTCTCAGGTACCATATGTTGTTCATAGTAGTGATCCGATGGTTACAACTAGTGGTACTCGAGGACGGGGTAGAGAATCTGCTTTTACTTCAATGTCTGACGTGGCAGAGGAGCCTCTGGTACTCAGACTTAGGGACATGCTAGAGTTTTTGTGATGTCTCAAGAGGGGGCAGTAGATGCCCCTAAGGTTATCACAGGTGAGTTACATTTATTTGGTGTTTCTGTTTATACATTGATAGATCCCAATTCTACACGTTCATTTGCAAATCTCAGAATAACACATGTAGTAAAAATTAAACCTGAAAAACTGACATAGAGCCTGGGAGTTCATACTCTATTAGGTGAAATGATGTGGGTACACACAATATACAAAGATTGTAAAATACATATAAAAAACATAGAATTAACAGTTGATTTGATTTAATTGGATTTGACAGAGTTTAACCTGATTTTATGTATGGATTGGTTAGCTCGTCATCGAGCTAAAGTGGACTGTTATACCAAAGAAGTCATTATTGAACCTAAAGAACAGAATAAAGTAATATTTTGTGGAAACAGAAAACTTGTGCCTAGTTGTCTAATATCACCTATTCAAGCTTTTAAGTTGATTTGAGATGGGTCTGATGCTTATTTAGCCCATATAGTTGATAGAACAACAACGAATGAAAACATAAAAAGAATACCAATAGTAGATCAGTTCCCTAACGTATTTTCAAAGGATCTCTCAAGATTACCTCCTGATCGAGAGACAAAGTTTACTATTGAGTTGATTCCTGGTACAACACCTATATCTATAGAACTGTACAAAATGGCACCTTCTGAATCACATGAACTAAAGAAACAATTGTAAGAGTTACTTGATAAAGGTTTCATTCGACCTAGTGTTTCACCCTGGGGAGCACCTGTATTATTTATTAAAAAGAAAGATGGAATATTACAGTTATGTATAGATTATCGTAAACTTAATCAAGTAATAGTGAAAAACAAATATCCATTGCCCCGTATTGATGATCTACTTGACCAATTGCAAGGTGTCACAGTGTTTTCTAAAATTGACCTAAGATCCGGGTATCATCAATTAAAGATAACACAGGAAGATATTCTAAAGACTGCTTTTCGAACCTGGTATGGACATTATGAGTTTTTAGTTATGTCATTTGGTTTAACTAATGCTCCAGCAGCATTTATGGACTGATGAAAAATATATTCCATTCCTTCCTCGATCAGTTTATGATTGTATTCATAGATGATATACTGATTTACTCGAAGAATATCGATGAACACAATGAACATTTGCGAATAGTTTTGCAAATTTTACGAGACAAACTGTTGTATGCAAAGCTTAGCAAGTATGAGTTTTGGTTGGATCACGTAGTTTTCTTAAGACATGTGATATCCGAACAGGGAATATCAGTAGATCCAAAGAAAGTTAAAGCAGTAGTTAATTGAGAACCTCCTAAGACAGTTATAGAGTTTCCTAGGTATGGCAGGTTACTATCGTAGATTTGTAGAGGGGTTCTCAATTATAGTTGCACCGCTGACACGACTACTGCGAAAGAATGTTTCTACTCACTGGAATGACCAATGTCAACAAAGTTTCGATGAATTGAAATATTGATTGACCACCGCTCAGTCCTTATGATTCCTTCGAGTACAGAAGGATTCGTCAGTTACAGTGATGGTCATATCAAGGACTTGGATGCATGTTGATGCAAAATGGAAAAGTGATAGCATATGCCTCTAGACAACTTCAACCATATGAAACTAATCATCCAGTACACGATTTAGAACTTGCCGCAGTGGTATTTGCTCTAAAGATCTGGAGACATTATTTGTATGGTAAGAAATTTCAGATTTTTACATATCATAAAAGTTTGAAATACCTGATGACCCAAAAAGAACTTAATATGCGACAAAGAATATGGTTAGAGTTGTTGAAAGACTATGATTGCATAATTGAATATCATCCCAAAAAAGCGAATGTAGTTGCTGATGCACTGAGAAAAAAGTTGAGTGTTGCTATATCTAGCTTACAACTAACACGTATGAGTGATTTGATAGCTTTACAAAGCTTGAATACAAAGCTAGAGTTAACTGAATCGGGAGTGTTAGTAGCAAAATTAATGGTACGACCAATGTTGTTAAGAAAGATACAAGCAACACAAAAAACGAGATGAAGAATGTATAAGGATGATTGAACAGATTGATCAGGGTATTGAGACCCCATTTCAATTAGTTGATGGGTTATTGTTGATTGGATCCAGAGTATGTGTACCTAATCTTGAGGGGATCAGACTAGAGATACTGGATGAAGCACATAATGCTCCATAAGCTATGCATCCAGGAATGACGAAAATGTACAATACTCAAAAAACATCTTTATTGGTGCCCCAATATGAAAAAGAATGTAGCTGAATTCATATCCAGATGTTTAGTATGTCAACAGGTAAAGGCTGAACATCAGGCACCAACAGGAAAACTTCAGCCATTACCGATACCAGTCTGGAAGTGGGAACGAATAACTATGGATTTTATGATATGATTACCATGGACACAATCGGGTAAAGACATAGTTTGGGTGATTGTAGATAGACTGACCCAAACTACGCATTTCTAACCGATCAAAATTGGAATCTCTCGAATAGTTGGCAGAGTTGTATATACGAGAGATAGTTCGATTACATGGTATTCCTATTTTTATAGTATCAGATAGTGATCCCAGGTTAACTTTAGATTTTGGCAGATGATGCGCGCGTAATATGAGTATAATTATAATATTTTACTTACGTATTACGCACGTAAATATTTTAAAACCTTTCTCAAAAATTACATTTTTTATTGCATTTAATTGAAAAATTTATTAAAAATTGAAAATGTAATTTACACACAGAATAAGTCATTTCTTTATTGATTATTGATCGTTTTTACTTAATACACAATTTTTAAGAAATAATCAATATTGTTTATGATTATGGACGGATTTGTGCATACGATAACAGAAGAATCGAGAAGTAAAAAATTGGAAAAATCTAAGCCCAAGAATGGATCGTGCCAATTTGGAAAGCTCAGGTCGTGCTTAGGCACGACCCCAATCTGGAGCACAGGTCGTGCAAAGGCGCGACCCTAATCTGAAGCACAGAGCACGACCTCAATATTGGGCAACAGGTCGTGGCGAGGAACGTCCTCAAGCTTGAAGGAAAGGCACAGGTCGTGCTCAGGCACAGGTCGTGCTCAGGCACGACCTCAAGTTGGAGATGAAGGCACAGGCACGACCTCAATTTTTGCTGAAAAGCTCGGGCTGTGTTTCAAGCACGACCTCGTGGAGACAATGTTAGTGCAAACCGAAAGAAATTCCATGTTTTGCTCGTTGTCTCCTACTTTTGTCGGCTGCCACCTTCTTTAAATAGCACGGTTGCCACCAGAAGTTTTTGTTCAGAATTTAGTTAGAGGATATTATGCTTGAATTAGTATAGGTTAATTTTCTTTTGATTTTTATTATATTTCCTGTACTTTGGATTATGAAGTTTGGACTTTCTACTTTCGTTGCAATCGAAATTTCAATTTGAATGTACTACGGAATTTGTCAATTGGTATGTTAATTGTTCAATTTTTACATTATTGTCATTTTTAAATTTGTAATTTATTTTTATTCAAGTTCTAGCTTTTATTTATTTTATATAATTTTTGTATTATTATTTCTTAATTTTCATATTGTGATCCTGTTCGCGTAGCCGGCTCTGCCGCCGGAACAGTTTCTCGCTTTAGCATTTTTACATTTTTTTATATTATGATCCTGTTCGCGTAACCGGCTCTGACGCCGAAACAGTTACATATTTTAGCACTTTTAATTTTCTGCAATTTAATTTTACGCACTTTTTATTATGCAATTTAATTTTACGTAATTTACTTTTCTGCAATTTAAATTTTCTACAATTTATATTTACGCAATTTAATTTTATGCACATTTAATTTTGATGAAATTTACATTTTATGCAATCTATTTTTGTTGCACTTTTACTTTTATTGTTATTTAAATTTATGCAGCTTAATTTTCTATAATTTTATTTTATGTCATTTAATTTTATGCCATTTCATTTTCTTATTAAAAAACCAATTTTAATTGATTGAACATTCGGAAAAACAACGAGAACAGGCATGATTTGGTTCATTTAAATTTCCCCTGGGTTTGATAAACTGGGTCATAATTTACTTCCCATATTACTTGATTGCGTACACTTGCGCATAATTAAGACGTCACTTACATTAAGGATGCACCACTTAGTTATCTCTATTTGATATTGTTGTTTATGCACTCATAGATCTAGTATCTATCCATTCATTCATTGCATCTAGAATAATATATACAATAAAATTAAACCTAAATTATTGACCCAAAGCCTGGGAGTTCACACTTCATTAGGTGAAATAATATGGGTGCAAACAGTATATAGAAATTTTATAATGAAGTACATAATGTATAATTGTTAGCAAATCTAATCCTATTGGACTTAAATGAGTGTGATATTATATCAGGAATGGATTGGCTAGCACAACATCGGGCCAAGGTAGATTGTTTCACGAAGGAAGTAATCATTAAACCAGAAGAACAAAGAAAAATAATATTTTATAGAGAAAGAAAATTGGTGCCTAGTTTTTTAATATCATCCATGCAAGCCTTAAAGATGATTCTAAAAGGATGTGAAGCTTATTTGGCACATGTGGTAGATAGAACGACAATGAATGAAAATGTAAAAGGAATATCAATAGTAGAACAATATCCAAATATAATTCTAGAAGCTCTATTAGGATTATCATATGATAGAGAAACAAAATTTACTATATTGAGATAATTCCTGGTACAACAGCTATATCAATACAACCATACAGAATGGCACCAGCTGAAATATAAGAGTTAAAGAAGCAATTCAAAAGTTAATTAATAAAGGGTTTATTCGACCGAGTGCTTCAACCTGGGGAGCACCAATATTATTTGAAAAGAAGAAAGATGGAATCCTTATGTTGTGTAATGACTATAGAAAATTAAATCAAGTAATAGTAAAGAAAAAATATTTGTTACCACGAATTGACGATATACTAGATCAGTTGTACAGTGCTATTATATTTTCAAAGAATTGACTTATGATCTGGTTATCATCAATTAAAAATAGCATAGGATGACATTCTAAAGACTGCTTTTCGAACCAGATACGGTCATTTCAAGTTTTTAGTTATGCCTTTTGGTTTGATTAACGCTTAAACAACATTCATAGCATTAATGGACAAGATTTTCCAATCTTTCCTCGATCAATTTATGATTGTCTTTATTGATGATATACTGATATGTTCAACTAACAGTAAGGAACACAAGGAACATTTGCAAATAGTATTGAAAATATTAAGAGAAAAACAGTTTCATGCAAAATTTAGCAAATGTGAGTTTTGGCTAGATCACATAGTCTTTCTAGGACATATGATATCTGAACAAGGAATATCAGTAGATCCTAAAAAGATTAAAGCAGGGTTAAATTAAGAACCCCTAAAAATAGTCACAAACATACATAGTTTCTTTAGAATGGTTGGATATTACAGAAGATTTATTAAGGAATTCTCAATCACAGCACTGATCTGATTACTCTAAAAGAATGTATTTATTTAGTGGAATGAACAATTTTAATAAAGTTTTAACGAATTAAATTACAAATTGGCTACAACTCCAATTCTTACAATCCCTATGAACATAGGAGGATTTATAATATATAGTAATACTTCTTATCAAGGACTAAGGTGTGTACTTATATAGAATAGAAAGGTTCTCAAACCACATGAACTAAAATATCAGTACACAATCTGGAAATTGTTACAGTAGCATTTTCTCTAAAGATATGGAGACATTATCTATACTGGAAAACATTTTAGATTTATATAGATCATAAAAGGCTTAAATTCTTGATGACCCAAAAAGGGCTAAACATAAGACAAAGAAGATGATTAGAGTTGTTATATGATTATAATTGCATGATTGTGTACCATCTATGAAAAGTAAATATTGTTGTTGACACACTCAGCAGGAAATCTAGTGTTTTTGTCTAGCATACAATTAACACCAATGACTGATTTTATAGCTTTACGAATCCTAAATGCAAAGCTAGAAATTTCTAAATTAAGAATGTTAATTACGACATTGGTTGTTAGACTGATGTTATTACAAAAGTTATAAGAAGAACAGAAATAAGATGATGAGTGTATAAAGATAATTGAACAAGACACAGTTTCAGTTGGTTAATGAGCTAATTATAATAGGACCCAAAGTATACATACCAGATGTAGATGGGATTAGACAAGAGATACTGGATGAAGCACATATCATTCCATAAGTTATACATTCAGGTACGATGAAAATGTACCATACTCTACAATAACATTAATGGTGGCTGAATATGAAGAGAAATGAAGTAGAGTTCATATCTAGATGTTTGTTTTGTCAATAGGTGAAAGCTAAACATCAGGCATAGATAGGTAAATTTTAGTCATTGTATATACTAGTCTGAAAATGGGAAAGAATTAGTATGGATCTTATGATAGGATTACCACGTACACAAAATGGTAAAGATGCAGCTTGGGTGATAGTTGATATACAAAATCTGCACATTTCTTATCTATCAGAGTAGGAATATCTCTAGAATAGTTACTAGATTTATACATTTGAGAGATAGTCTGATAACATGGTGTTCTTATATCCATAGTGTTAGACAGAGATCCAAGGTTTACCTTCAGATTTTAGCAGACAATACAGTGTGCCTTGGGTACTAAATTGAATTTTAGTACTAATTTTCATCCTCAGACAGAAAGGTATACTGAAAGAACTATTCAAACCCTGTAAGCGATATTACGATCTTGTGAGTTAGAATTTTAGGGATTTTAGGGTACATACCATTATTTGATTTTGCTTATGATAATCAGTATCACAGTAGCATTGGTATGGAAACATATAAACCTCTCTATATGGAAGAAAATGCAGAAGTCTAGTATATTGGCACAGAAAAGGGGAAAATTTTTGAATGACCTAAACTTGTACAAAAAAATCATAAAAAAAGTAGAATTGATCAAGAGTAAGTTAAAAGCTACTCAGAATAGACAAAAGAGTTATTATAATTAGCACAAGAGATAAATGGAATATTTAGTCGGTGAAAAGTTCTTTTAAAATTATTGGCCTAGAAAGGTATAATGAGATTTGGGAACAAAGGAAAGTTAAGTTTCAGATACATTAGACCATATGAAGTTATAGAGCAAATTGGTCATACTGTCTAGCATTACCTATAAAATTGACTCAGATTAACGTGGTATTCCATGTAATTATGCTCAAGAGATACAGATTTGATCCAATTCATATCATTCTAGAGTTAGATGCACAGATTACAAAAAATCTGACTTATGTCGAGGAACCAATGCAAAAAGTGGACCATAGAACTAAACGGTTGAGAAATAGACATATTTCTATGGTTAAAGTTCTCTAGAAATATCATGATAGAAAGTATGTTATATAGGAGATAGAAGATAGGATGAGAAGAGATTATTCACATTTATTCACTGGTACATTCTAATTTTAGTTATTTACATTACATACATATAAGATATATAGAATAGTTTACATACAGATAAGATATTAGAAAAAAAATAAAATAGAATTAATAGAATAAAAGAATCAGTAACAGTATCAAAAAAGGAATTTCAAGGAAGAAATTCTAAAAGGGGGAAGAATTATAATATTCCTATCTTGATAATCTATAATTAGTGAATAAACATAAAAATTAAGAATAAATCAAATGTTTTAATGTTTTGAGATATGTTAGAATTATATTCAGGAAGGAATGCATATGGAATAAAGTTAGAATTATATTACAAGTGAAAATATTTATGAATCAGATTTAGATTTTTACCCAAGTTGAATTCAAGTAGCCAATACAGTGGGCGTGTTTATGAGCACAAACATCTTTAAATATGAGCATGATCGTATTGTTGGAAAAGTTGAGCATGGTAGTCGTTCTAAATTTCCACGATGGTTGTGTGGATAAGTACGGACCGTGTTGAAATCAGTACGGTTATGTTGATCTGGCAGATTTATGAGAATGTTGAAAATTAAAGCATGAGGTGGCATTTTCTTTCAATAAAAGCCAAAAATCAGTTGTAGTGAGAGATAGCAGAAGCGTGAATGAGAGAGAAAGGAAAGTTTTACAAATAAAAAACTACTTTATAGTTAGAAACCATACAATCAATCTTAGAATTGAATTGGAGGATGGAAAGCTAAGCAGGAACAAAATTAACAACGAAAGAGGTCAGCGAATTTAAGCATATATTCAGAATTTATTGTTATTTAAACGAGAATATATCCTATAACTAAATATCTTTAGAGATTGACGAAATAAAAAATTGAGAGATATGGCATATAATTATGCATATAACTGTTTTGGCTAGAATTATATCAACGGTTATAGAAAGTTTTATATGATATACAAGACGATAGACTAGGAGATAGGATCAGAGTCAAAGCCTGAGGAACTTTGAGTACTTCAGAGTAATCTAACTCACTCTTAAATGCAGTTAAATGAAAAATAATTTTATGTGATAAATGTTTTGCATGTTGATATATATAAGTGCAAAAATGATTGAATGAATGTTTATACAAGAAAAATTCTAAGAGGTTCACAGGCTTATTTACATAGGTCTATTTACATAGGTATGCGATCAATTATTCAGTAATCATGATTAATTATAAAACAATTATAATGTGATTACGTATGATTGATGGTGGAGATTGAGATTATTGGGGGAGAATTGATTATCAATCGGCGGATACACATAGATGAGCGAAAATAGGATATGAATAATGGGATGAGAGGAAATAGTATGTGAATAGGAGATGGGCGGATGTTAAATTAAAACGACCAGTAATTCGCGAAGCTATAGTGACATATGGCATTGTATCTTAAAAATTCGCATGTTGATTCTGATTGTTCCTCCATGACTCACCAATCGCTGCCACCTCTACCTGCTCTTAGGATAGTGTTAGAAAAAAAGTGAGACTCGTCCATTGAAGAGTGGTATAGTGTGAGAAGATTTATAACCATGTGGTGTCAGACCCACTTGTGTTCTTCTTGTTTAGTGTTTTGAAATTTTGGTATGCCCAAACTCATGGCAGATCTCCTCAAGGCTCCTAGGGTCCAAAATTTTTTTCACTAATATGAAATCATTTGCCTCATTTTTAGAAAGACGAACAAACATCGTCCTTTCTAACTGTGAAGCATGGAAAAGAAGTTAGAAAAATATGTGCGAGCATGCCTGGGATTTTAAACTTATTCCAAACTAAAACAAAAGCAAATAAAAATGTACAAAAAATTGAAATTTAATCAAATGATTGCAAAATGAAGAAATAGGACGATCTTTCCCCAAGGGTCAATGAATTAAAGGTATTCAAATCGTCGATAACAATAAATAATAACAAGAAACTTAAATGTAAATGACAAAGAATGAGAAATGTACGCAAAAAAATAAAGAGTTGGCCAATGGTTGTAAAAGTAACATAAAAGCAAAACCAGAGCTTGAGTTTGTTGTCAGATGTTGATGATGCTCTCATGTGTACTTGATCTTGCCTTTATAGACTTTGTGGTCTTTGACAATGAATCAATTAACCTCTTGATTAATTTTATGTCCTTGTGAGACCAATCAAATATTCTCCAATATTCTAATTTATTTCCTTGTCTTAGTGTGCCAAACTCACGTTATTTCCTGCCAATATATTCGTAATGGATCTAGATTTGGAAAAAAAATAGTTGGGCCTCTCGATTAACCCAGTCCATGGGTTTTAGTTTATTTTTGGCACAAAAAATTGCCCCCTAACACCACGAAGCCTAATATATTTGGGCTTTAATGGTGTTGTCCCATCAAAACATAAAGCTCTAAGTCCAATTCAGCAAATTGGATAGTCTCTTTAACTTGGAGCAATACCTGACAAAACCATCTAGTGAAACTTGGGCCAACCTTCTTCAAGTGTATAATAGCATTACCAAAAAAGGGTTTCTGGATTACATCAATGACACGGGTATAGATATTTTTAAACTAAAAAAATTTGTTGATGCGTAGAACACATTCGTATCCAAATCTGTCGACACATTCTTTTTTTGTTTTGAGTCGAATTCAGGGCGAGAAACAACGTTACTATAACAATTCCCTTCTTTAATTCAAATTCCACGCACATTTCCCCACATTCCCAAGCTTCTCACCTAAGCCTTCAACCATCAAACCCCATTTCTTTCAACGATAATCGCACAAACCCAATTGTACCTCCCTATTCAACACAGCGACACATATCGATTAACTCTCACGGCTATCTACCCGAGTAGTTGGCACTGTCTGACCAAAACCCAACGCACACCATCATTCCTCTCTCTTATCATTCAACTTTCCCCCTTTTCCCCTAAATGTGTGCATGACACGATGTAGCAAAACTCATGTCGGGCCTCTCTTTTTCCCTTTGTCGTTTCCCTCGTGCCGGTCGTCACCTTGGTTGATACTCCCTTCTAACTTCCTTTTTAAATCGGCAACCTTTCTCTTGAAATTGATGCCAACACCCTTAGAGGACAACCAATTCTCCTTTATCGCTCACCGCAACATCAAAAAAGGTAAGCTTCTTTCCTCTATTGATAGCCAGCGGGAGGCCAAGGTTGATATTGTGTGATTTGGTTTTAGGGTTTGCTAGAGTCTACAAGAGAGGGTTTAGGAAGAAATTCTTTGTGTTCACAATGCCAAAGGTGAGTTTGTTGTTTGCCTGGTTTGTATTGGTATTTGGTACATGGTTTCTTGTAGGTGTGAAACCTCCGATCATATTGGAAACTTTACTATTTTTTGGTAGAATTTACTTGTTTGTTTCGAGACAACTTTTGGAAAGGCTTCTAAGGATACTCTGCCCATTATCATTTCCATGGCTACTGCTCAAGTATTTGTCATGTATTGTCCATGTGAATGTACTTTTCCTTTTCTTTTAAACTGACTTAGTTCTTATTATAGATACCATTGAGCCCACAATAATAGATAAACTATTTGTTCACCCCTTCCCTTTAGCTAAGGATGAAGTCTTTCCCTTTTCTTCTAAAAAACTCGTGATGCTTGGGAGGTAACGTTGCTAGACCTTTGTGACTAGTTGTTCTGCTATTATGCTGACTGGGTTAATGAAATGACGCCCATTTTAAAAGCTTATGGGAAACTGTGGGAGTGGCTAACCTTGTACCCCTTGCTACCCATCTAGATTTGGTTTCTCATCACCTAATAACCAAGATTGCATAATACTAGAGTCAAGGCTACAATGCCTTTCTTTTCCCTCGTGGCCCCATGCCCATCATTTTGAATGATGTTGTCATTATCACTGGGTTGCTAATTCGTGGTTATAAAATCCAATATCTCATTGATACTTTTAAAGGTAGTGACTTCTCAGCCCTATATCCAATTATTGATCCTCTGTATTGAGCTAGAACTTTTGCCTCGATAAGCCAATGTTTTTTATTTAGTCTAACTTTATTTTTTTAGGCTACTGACCCTCTATTTCTACATGTTATCTCTACAGGCACAGGCTTCTCCAATCTTCAACAACAACACGTTGCATTTGTGGAACTTGGTATGTCGCTTTATTGTAGGGAACAGCTGTGGTAAACTATCTAAAGAGGTCCTTCCTATTATCAACAAAATGATGTCTAGTAATAGCCTCAACCATGATCTTATTAGCCAATTGTTATCATCTAATAGGCATTGTAACTTCAGGCCACACTCTACTGTGGACTTCTTGGTTAGTCCAGTTGTGGCTCTTCCTCTATTTTTTAAACATACTTACCCCGGATTTCATGCCTGACAACCCATCTCCACTAGGTATGTGGCTGGTTACGACTTCTCTTTTTCTCTCGGTGAGATTATCCACTACTTTGAGGAATTCAGTTGGAATAAGGCACCGGCCAAATTCTTATTTAGCCCCGACCTAGAGAATGGCCTTCTATCGATCCCCTTGAGGTCTTTTTTATGCTATACCCCTGCTGACTACCTAGCTAACTAGCATCTTTTGACGGAGGCCTATTATCTGCTACCCAGTTCTATTCTTACCAACAAAGGTTCAACCAAATCCTAAGGAATGACCTCGATGCTCTATTCACATTATTTACTATGTGAGCAGTTTGGCACTATCCAGGACTTTCCTGGGGATGCATCCCATTGTTTCGTTGTGAAGGATTCTTTCTCTATAGAGGATGCCAAGGATCATTCCCAGTGGTTTTCTAATCACTTGTCCCAGTCTGAATCCTACCCCATTGTTCCAGTGGTTGTTGGCACTAACGGTTTTCATGCCTCCTTCCAATGGTGGTGGGTGAAAACTTATAGAAAAACTTTTGGTATGACCTCTAACCTCTGAGCACATTCTTCTCCTTTTCATTGACAACTATGCGCCTAACTGTTTTCTTTTTTTATTGTAAGTACAAGTGTCCTGACTTTAAAAGTGGTTTTTGTCTTACAACTGTTGCTGCCATCTGGTATTCTCTCTTTTACTTTATGTTGAGACTTCTCATTGTAGGCTTACTATTCTTTTTTGACAGGTCTTAAATCCAAACACAAAGCTCCAAAAACTCCTATCAAGCCCTAAAAATCCAACAGGATTTCTTTTAGATCCATTGCGGTTTAGGTCTCTGATCACCATAGTTATTTAAGTGAATTCAATAAAGGAATAGGCATCTTGCTCTAAACATTAAGTTCTACATTGCAGTTTTCCCTCATAATATGAAAATAGTTTTTAGGTACTTGTCATTGCCCTAAACATTAGGTTCTACATTGCAGTTTGCCCTCATAATGGGAAAATAGTTTTTAGGTACTTGCCAATGATAAACTTAGACTAAGCTTCCCCTTGCAAACTCTCCAACTAGTATGCATTTCTAGGAAGTGTTTCTTTAATCCCAAAAGGACCCTCCCAATTGGCAGACCACTTGTTATAGACCTGATCCTTTGTGCCCACAGGTAATATTAACTTCCATACTAATTCTTATTTTTCAAAGTTCTTCATTTGCACCCTTTTATTATAAGTTTTAGATACCTTCATCTTTTATAGGATCATTATATTCAAGGCCTCTAACCTTGAATCATAAAGTTCCTCCAACTCTATGGATATGGAGTGTGAAAACTCATCTGTAGTGCAGTTATTTTCCTGAGTCACTCTCAATGATGGCACCACCACTTGCGTTGGTAGCACGGTATCGTGTCTGTAAGTTAAACTAAATGGACTTGTGCCAGTAGTGTCTCTTTTGGAGGTATTATAAGCCCATAAATTGTTCAATAATAAGGTATGTCATTCTCTTAGGTTGACCTCCATCATTGTTTGCAAAATTCCTATGATTAGCTTGTTAGATGCTTCAGTCTAACCATTAGCTTGTGAGTAATATGGTGTTGACCTAACAAGTTTGATGCCATATTTTTCATTCAAAGCTTTAACTGCTTTCCCAGTAATCATTCTCCCTTGGTCGGTTGTGATGGATTGTGGAATCCTAAACCTGTGTACTTACTAGGTATTTAGTTACTCACGTACAAGTGTGTTTGTGATGATTGTGCAGAGCGACAGTAGATCGGTTGGACACACTTTTGAAGGACTCGGGAGGTGATACGGTGATTGTTAGGTTGGCTCCTTAGTTTATTTTGAGGGTCTTTATTTTATACCCACTTTTGTAGATCTATACGAACTAGAGTATAGAAAACGATTTACATACATTTCTTGTAAATCTATTTCCATTGCTTCCGCATATTTTTATAGTTATCATTATTTTGTATATGACCAAACTTGGTCAACATATTTCAAATGAAATGCCTTGTTATGTGTTCCTTTTGTTTTTTTGTGGTTTTAAGAAGAAAAAATGGCTGACAACATCGTTATTTATTCGAAAATGAACTTTGTAAAATTGGGAGGTGCGCAAACAATGCGCCAAACCATTTGAAGGGACTACAAACCCATGTGAGGCTGAGGATTAGCTTCGACACACAGACTGAATCCTTAACTGGATGAGGTGCTCACCTGAGCAGAAGTTGAGATACTCTACCTCCTTAATGAAGAAGAGTGCTTGGGATTAGTGGGAGGCAATTCCAGGGAGCTAGAATGACCCTCTTATAATGACTTGGAGAGACTTCCAGAGGGAGTTTGCAAAGAATTACATCCCTCCCCATTGTCAAAACAAAAAGAAGATAACTATAAGGATCTCATTGTTACTGAGTATGAGGCTCGGTTCACCAAACTCTCTAGATACGTGCCAGAGGACGAGGCGATTAATGCTTAGAGGAGGGATAGGCTTGAGAGGGGACTGCAGTTTAATATCTCCACCTAGATTACAATGAAGCAGCCTACTTATCAAACACTTTTGAGATAAAAGAATTGTTGGCCGAGGAGGGTCGACATGAGGGAAAGACACAAAAGGTATCCGATGGATCCAGTGCCACTGGTGGGTAGAAAAAGAATGATTCCAGACCTCTTAGGAGTATAGGTAGAGGAGGTAGCCGTCAGAAGAGTGGTGTTGGGAGCAGAGGAGTCATACCTTCAGACCTCCTGGCTTAGTCCAGTAGTGTACTAGAGGTTGCATTGGTGGGGACACTCGCCAGCTGTGTTACTATTGCCACCAGCTGGACCATCAAGTTAAGCATTATTATCTGAGGATCAGTGATGAGGTGAGAGTTGTGTCTGGACAGAGCAGCGTGGTAGATAACAAGAGAGCTACTACTAATGACAGAGGCCAAGGCAGAGGTGAAAGAGCTAATAGCACCACCTAGAGACGCAGAGGAGCCTCACATTCAGCGGCTCCACGTCAAACATATGTTTATGCTATAACACGGGATGAGGCGGCAGCCAAACCTGATGTTATTACTGGTATGATCACTATTTCTTCTCACAGTGCTTTGGTATTGATTAACCCTAGTTTTTACGTGTTCCTTTGTCAATAACTCATTAGTAGAGTAGATTGCGGGTAGAGTATCACCTCTAGGCTATTTAGTAGTAGTTTTTTATGCCAGTTGGGGCACTATAGTGGTGAGATAGGTGATGAGAGATTGTGAGTTGGGGATTGGTGAGTCAACTTATGTTACAGATCTAATTGTGTTAAGGATGATAGAATTTAGGGTTATATTGGGTATAGACTGGTTGTCCGTAAATTGAGCAGTGGTAGATTACTACACCAAAGAAGTGGTAATAGAGGTTAATGGTAAAAAGACGGTGTTGTTAGTAGAAGAGTGGAAGAATATTCCTTCCTGCCTAGTATTGGCAGCTATGGTTATAAAGCTAATCAGAAAGGGCTTATTTGGCTTGTGTGATTGATGTGGGTAAAAAAAAGTTAGAGGTGAGAGATGTGGATGTCATGAGGGACTATCTTGAGGTGTTTCCAGATGAGTTATCGGGTTTGCTAGTGCAAAGGGAAGTTGATTTTGAGATTGAGACGGTATCGAGAGTAGCACCAGTGTTAATGGCATCTTATCAAATGGCAGTTATGGAGCTACAGGAATTGAAGAGAAAGTTAGAGGAGCTTCTAGAGAAAGGGTTCAAAGGGTGCATACAGCCTAGTGTGTCACCTTGGGACATTGGTGCTGTTTGTGAAAAGAAAGATGGTTATTTGAGGCTTTACATCGATTAACGTCAGTTGAATAAGATAACGGTAAAAGCAAGTATCCATTACTGTGGATTGACGATTTAATTGATCAGTTGAAGGGAGCGACAGTGTTCTCCAAAATTGACTTGCGATCTGGGTATTAGCAGTTGAGGGTGGAGGAGAGTTCTATTATGAAGATAGCATTCAGGACTCACTATGGCCACTACAAGCTTACAGTGTTGTCATTCGGGTTGACTAACGCATTAGCAGCCTTTATGGCTTTGATGTACAAGTTGTTTCATCCGTTTTTGGATCGGTTTGTGATGGTGTTTATGAATGATGTGTTGGTCTATTCGAGGGACAGAGAAGAGCACGAGGGGCAGCTTTGGATTGTGTTAGAATTACCAAAGGAGAGAGTTGTATGTTAAATTCAAAAAGTGTGAATTCTGGAAAAGCGAGGTGGTCTTCATATGCCACGTGATTTTAGTAGAGGGTGTCAAACTAGACTCAAGTAAGATAAAAGCTGTTCAAGAGTGGGATGCCCCTAGGAATGTGATGGAGGTGTGCAGCTTTCTGGGTTTGTCAGGTTATTACTGGCAGTTCATTGAGGATTTTTTTTAGATTAACGAGGCCAATGACCGGCCTACTAAAGAAGAATACTTCGTTCATTTGGAATGAACGATGTCAAGAGAGCTTCTAGGAGCTGAAAAGAGATTGGCGGAGGCTCTAATACTGATGTTACCGACCAAGGGTGGTGGATTTGTGGTGTATGCGTCTAAGGCAGGCTTAGACGGAGTTCTTATGCAGAATGGGCGGGTGATTGCTTATATGTCTGGACAATTATGGTTGCATAAAGCAAATTATCCTACCCACGACCTGGAGTTGGCAGCAATCATATATGCTTTAAAAGTGTGGAGACACTAATTGTACGATGAAAATTTTCAAATTTTCACCGACCACAAGAGTCTCAAGTATATCACTACTCAGCGAGAGCTAAACTTGAGACAACCTAGATGGATTCAACTATTAAAGGATTATGACTGCACGATAGAGTACCATTCAGTTAAGACGAATGTGGTCACCGATGCTTTGAGCTGGAAAGGAAGAGAGGATGAAGATTCAGTCACTTATAGGGTGGAATCCTTATTTGCTTTACGGGAGCTGAGGGTACAATTAGATATGATTGAGGGAGAGATGTTGGCTAAAATACGGGTGAGATCCCGTATGAGGGATTTAATTGTAGAAAAATAAAAAGAAGATGAGCATCTGATGAAGATAAAAAAACGAAGTGGAAAAAGGGAAATCGATTACACCTCACCGGCTAGATAATGACGGATTATTGTATTATGGGAGATGATTGTGTGTCCCAAATATAGCAGAGATAAAGGAGAAGTTGATGGAGGAGGCCCACTCCTTACCATACTCGGTACATCTTGGTAGCACCTAGATGTATCGAGAAATGAGGATATGTATTGGTGGGTCAATATGAAGCGATAGATTGCAGATTTTATAGCTCGATGTCTGCCTTGTCAGCAAATCAAGGCAGAACATCGAGCTCCAACAGGGAAGTTGAGGCCACTTCAGATTCCAGAATGGAAGTGGGGAAGATCACAATGAATTTTATAGTGGGGTTTCCAAGGACTTTCAGACAGCATGATGCAGTTTAGGTGGTGGTTGACCCACTCACTAAGTTAGCACATTTTTTAGCAATCCATTAGGATGACACATTAGACAAGCTTGCAAGTTTATACGTGGAAGAGGTTGTGAGATTACACGGAGTCCCGATGTCGATCGTGTTAGATCGCAATCTGAGGTTCACCTCGAGATTCTAGAGGAGTTTACATAATGTTATAGATACTAGTTTGCAATTCATCACGGCATTCCATCCTCAGACAGACGAGCAGTCAAAGAGGATGATCTAGATAGTTCAGGATATGATGAGGGTGTGCCTGTTAGAGTTTGAAGGTAATTGGGATGACCATTTACCTTTGATTGAGTTTGCTTATAATAACAGTTTCCACTCCAGTACCGGGATGGTGTCGTATGAGGCTTTATATGGGAGACAATGTCGAAGTCCAGTTTATTAGGATGTGGAGGGTTTGCGACAAATTGAGGGGCTCGAGTTCGTCTAGCAGACCCTCGAGAAAGCGAATGTAGTGAAGAGATGTATGCAGGCAGCTTAGGACTGGCATAAACACTACTTTGACCGACACCATCGGGAGGTAGCATGTGAGGTAGGAGAGAAGGTATTCCTCCGTGTTTCACCTTGGAGAGGTGTGATCCAATTTGGTAAAAAAGAGAGGCTAAGTTTGAGATATGTAGGACCATATGATATTATTGAGAAGTTGGGGCCCCTTGCTACCGACTTCAGCTACCAACAGAGTTGTCTCAACTTCACAACGTGTTCAACGTATCAATATTGTGGAGATATCGGTCTGATCTAAGCCATATAGTTAGAGAGCTGAAGTTAGAAATCAGTGAGGATCTCACATACGAGGAGGAGTCAGTGGAGATCCTAGACTGACATATATGATAGTTGTGGAATCTCGAGATTCTGATGATTAAGGTGAAGTGGAGTATCCATTCGCCTAAGGAAGCTACCTGAGAGGTGGAGAGCGATATGCAGGAGAGGTATCTGCATCTCTTTTTAGAGGCTTCATGAATTGAGGTATGTATTTACGATATGGACTGTGATTTGATGAGTGTTAAGAACCTAGATTGTTAAATTTTGGGGATGAAATTTCTTAAGGGGAGAGTTGTAACGCCCCAAAAAATACGACTTAAATTCAACGGGAAAGCATCAAGTAGTAGTCGGGAATGACCTAAGGAATGGCCAGGCAAAACCATTTCCTTATTCGTTCTCCACTACCGAATGGATTAAAAATGTGTGCTGGGGTAAACCTAGAGCAGCCACCAAAACAGTTTGGGTAGGCGATTCTACTGGTTGTTCGATATGAAGGGATTTAAAAAATAACGCGTATTTTAGAGAGAAGAAAGAGGGTAAACAACTTTTGCAAACCCTAGCCGACTCTCTCTCTCAAAAAGAATCTTCCAAACCTCTAAGGAAACATTCCAAAGCTTCCTAAACAAAAATTCCTACCCCTCTTCCTTAGTTTTTCATAAACCTCAAGTCGGAACAAACCATTGGATGGATTTTGGGGTGTTGGGACAAATTTTAGCAAGGTAAGTTTCCAACCTTGATGGAATTTATGTGTAATAGAGGGGGTTTTGTGTGGGTTATATGAGGCTTTTATAAATATTCATAAATATGTAAGAGTTTGGCTTAACCTTATGATTTTGATAAGGGATTTAAGATTTTAGGGTTTGAGTGATTTGGGGATTTATGAGGAATACGAGTTGGAATGTGAAATTAAGTTTGAAAATGTGTTTAATAACCAAAATGTGGTTTGATTTGTGTAGGAGGTAGTGTTTGAGACCCAGAGCAGAGTTGAGCCGAGAGCTGACTTTGCGGATCTTGAGGTAAGTGCATCAAATCACACTTACCATTGTATGTCTTGCTTCTGTATGGTTAATTATATCTTGTTGATTTCATACATGTTAAAATGTTAAGCAAAGTGTCGTAAAATGGAATTAATGAAATGTGGTTTTGGTTGTGTGTTATGTTTGGTAATGAGTATAAGTGTTGCTTATTGTTTGGTTATGTTAATCGAGAATCAATTGCATCATTATTTTAAGAATGATATGGATTAGTTGATTATGATAAGTAGCAATTGAAATAATGCGCTTGTAAGAATGTGTCGTTGTTTGGGTTGATGTAGACTAAGTGATATGTGTAAAGTGTGGCATGTGGAAATAAATTGATTGCATGTATGTGGTTTGATGTTAAATGGCCCTTATGTGCAAGGGTATGATTGTGGATAAGTTGTGATGTTTGGAATGGTAATTGTGGATTATGAAATTGGAATGGAAATGTGATTTGAGTTGCATTATGTGAATGACATGCAAAGCTTGAAAATTTGTATGGTGAGATTGTGATGATGAAAATTGGAACTGCTTGCATTCATTCATTTATGTCGTATGGACATTTTATGGGCATCGTTGTATGTTCATAATGTAGGGATTAGCCAAATCAAGCGAAAACTCTAATTTTTATGTGGGGATTAACCATCGGAGTGAAAGCTCTAACTTTATATAGGGATTAGCCAATATACGAGAGTGGACTCTCTTACGTGCGCAAGAAAGACCCCGAGGCTTGCATTTGTATGAATTGCATCGACATTCATGTCAGCATACATTTGCATTTGATGCATGTGGTTATGATATGGAAATATAAAGTACATATGTTGAATTTATGTTGGAAATGTGAATGCATGTGGCTTGTGGTGAAGATGTTTTGGTGCGTGCATAAGTAGGAATTGAGACGCTTATGTAATGGTTTTTTGTGTGAAATTGATAATTGATTGCTAGATGATGGTTAAGAGGTTTAGTGTGAGAATATGTTGTGTTTAAGGTTTTTGTGGTTGTGCAATGTTTGAGGAAAGTACCTATGAATTATATGTGAGTTTGTGTGAATTACTAACTGTTAATGGGCTGTTTTTCTGGTTACAGCAGGTCAGAACGGGTTAGGGAACGACCTATGAAAACCATTCCCCAAGCTGTTCCATTTCTAGATTCATTCCAAAAGGGGGAAATGGCCAGGAGAACGGTCTGTGCAGGCCATTCCCTAAGTCATTTCTATGCATCTAGCAGCTTAAAAATGTATATGTTTTAAGGGGAAGATGAGATTAATAGTTGACCTAGTACTTGGTAGTTTTGCAAAAACTAAGAATTATGGCCTTAATCGTGGATAATGAACTAACGTCTATTGAATCAGATAATGTAGGATGAATTTCCCCATCCTTGATATCTAAAACACCTAAGACACTTTACTAACGAGTACTTTAGCATTAACTACTTTTGTAAGTGTGTAGTAGGTGTACTTACTGGGTATTTAGTTACTCACGTGCATGTGTGTTTGTGATGATTGTACAGAGCGACAGTAGATCGGTCGGGACTCGTTTTTGGCAGACTCGGGAGGTGGTGATTGTTAGGTTGGCTCTTTAGTTCGATTTTGAGGGTCTTTATTTTATACCCACTTTTGTATATCTATACGAACTAAAGTATAGAAAACTATTTACATACATTTCTTGTAAATCTATTTCCATTACTTCCGCATATTTTATAGTTATCATTATTTTGTATATGATCGAACTTGGTCAACATATTTGAAGTGAAATGAATTGTTATGTGTTCCTTTTGTTTTATTGTGGTTTTAAAAAAGAAAAAATGGTTGCCAACATCGTTATTTATTCAAAAATTAACTTTGTAAAATTGGGTGCGGCAATGGACACTGTGTTGATGAACTTACGAGATAATGGTCATATGAGAGTGAGTGATTCTAAGTACATGTTCCATTGCTTGAGGGTGTCGCGTGAGCGTGAGTGATTCTAAGCACATCAGCACCCGTTTGAACAGCAAAATGAGAAAGGGGTGATGTGAGAGTGAGTGATTCTAATCACATCTGCCCCGGATAGAGAATGGTAATGCGAGAGTGACTGATTTTAAGCACATTTACCTGGAAATGGAAGGTTTCATGTGAGAGTGAGTGATTATAATCACAGTGACACCGGTTGATCAACGAGATTAAAAAGAGCAATGTGAGAGTGAGTGATTCTAATCACATGTGTCCGAATAGAGATTGGTAATGTAAGAGCGAGTGATTTTAAGCGCATTTACCTATAAATGAAAGGTGTCATGTGAGAGTGTATGATTGTAATCACAGTGACATCAGTTGATCAACTAGAGAAAGAGGGGCAATGTGAGACTGAGTGATTATTAACACATGTTCCCTGGATAAAAAGGTGTCATACAAGACTAAGTAATTCTAAGCCTATGGACACTGGTTGAACAACCAAGGGAAAAGAGAGAGTGGATCCTCTAATAGAGAGAAAGGAGGATATTGAGAAAGAATGATCAAGGCATGTCATAGACATGTTGTATACACAGTGGTTATACTTGGATTTATGTTGTGAATGGTTGATGATCATCCATTCTATTATGTTGATGTATGTTACACGAGTTATGATTAATCATATAATATATACTGTATGAATGAAATGTTTGAGAATGTTGAATGTGTGGAGAATGTTGAAAGGATTATGGTTTTATGTTGGGATGCTAGTGCATTGATTAAATGATTGATGCTTGTATGAATAGAAAGTGGATAGAACAGACTAAATGTAGAAGGTGATGATTCATCATGTGTGATGTGGTGCATGAGTGAAGTGTGCTTTCTTGTTGAATGTTACTATTATGATTGAATGAATGTGTATTCTAGATGAGCTTATGTATTGGAATGAATTGTGCTTATGTATTTAAAATTATAGCTTGTAAAATGAAGTTTGATTAAGAAATATAAGGCTTGAATGTGAATGTCAATGTTGTGTTTAAATGAATCACATGTGTGTGTGAATAGGATGGTAGGGTGGCTATGCTATGCTAAAGATTATTGTGTTATAGGAATTTTGTGAATGTCAAGGATAAAAGTGAATGCAAGGAATTTTGAGAGTGTGGTTGAAGGTATAGGTTATGCTTTGGAAGAATGCTAGTTGATAGGTGAAATGTCTAAGTGTTGTGTGTGAATTCAATATGTAAATTTTAGAGTCTGTAGATGGGTAACGTACTTTATGGAGGCTTTTAACGTATGTTATTCAATGCTGGTTTTCCTGTAATTGGCCCTAAGAATAACGTACTTTAATCACCTGACATAACGTACACTAATCTTGCCCAGAAGCCTATTTTGATCCATAAACCTTAACCAAATACATCTTGAAGTTAGAACACGATTATGGCCAAGTTAGGGACTTAAAAGTAATCGTTTGTGAACTCAATAACCCTACAAAATCCTTAGATCAAACATCCTCAATAACGTACGGTAGTATTTAAGAAGAATGAGTAAGGTACCTCGCGAGTAAAGGATGTAAAGCTAACTAACTAGAGACAATTACAGATGAATGCACAATGAGAGTTTAGGCAACAGAGCTAGATTGCAATCTAGGCATAGGGAGAGAAAAACACTAATGGAATTAAGACTCATGGATTAGAATACACAGCATGTAATTCGACCACCCTATGTAATGAATGAAATAAGATAAATAACCTGAATAATTATATAATCGAATTGTTATGCATGGAGTGTTAATGTACACCGGTATATACATAAATATATACAGTTATATAGGTTAGATAGAGAAGGGATGCTGAGAGTGTGGTTATAGGAAGGAGAAACAGAAAGATAAACCAAGTAGATAGACTAAAGGTTCCCTTTTAAGATCAGAAACCAAAGATGTGGTGATTTTCTAATAGTGGAGTTGTGCGCGTAACTTAATGAACAAGTGTATTAGACTTTATATAGATAGGTAAGTGATGTAGGGGGTATCCACTTACTGAGTCTTTATACTCACCTATTGTGTTGTGGTTGTTGTGTTTTAGCAGGGGGTAGAGGATTCAACACTTGGGAGGAGGGTGCGACGATGGAAATTTTCATTTAAAAATGTTTCCATAGCTTTGTTAAACTCTATTGTAGTTGTAAATGTTTTCATTTTAACCTTTCATTATGGTCATATACTTTTATATTCTTACATATTTGCAAGCTAAATTTTTCATATAAATCCCCAACTGTTTATAATTGTGAAAATTTTTTATGGAATTTAATACTTTATAATTTAATGAAAAATAAATTTAGCGTTACAGTAGCTTCGTTGAAATGAACTAACTTCTTTCTCTCCATGATTTCTTCTTTCCTTACCCAAACTTTTTGGACTTGGCCCCCAAGTCTTGGGGTCGTATTTCTTTGTATTTTTTCATTTTACTAGTCCTTCAAATCAAGGGCAGTTACATTGACAGAGCATGTCCCTTTTGGGAATGGATCTTTGTCTACCATCATGGTATCCATGAGGAATTTAATTATTCCTTTGTTAATACTCTTTTGAATGATGTTCTTGAAAGCCCAACATATATTCGTGGCATGGGTCCATGTATTATAAAATTTACTATACTCCTTTCCTCTTTCTTCTTCTTTGAAGGCAATGTGTGGCCCTCTAAAAAATTGAGAAAGTGTCGCTGTGAAAAATAAAAAATTTTCCCTATTTTGGCAACATTAAACGTATATTGTTAGTTTCTTTTGCTACCTCATTTAACTTGGGAACTTGAACTTTTCTTGACAAGTATGGGGCAGGTGATATTCTCTTTAGTTTCCACTGCCTCCACAACCACCTCTACTCCAGGGGCTTCAGGCACGTCCACTAAATGAACTCCTTGAAAATAGGTGCCCATGGCCTGCTTACTTCTAGCGGTGTCCTCACACAAAAGTTATTTATACTTTGTGACTTTGGTAGCCATCCCATAAAAATCACAGAAATCCATCCCAAAATTTTTTACGCATTTCAAAATCCAAACCTCATTGGGCCATCCGCATATTTTTTAATCTATCAATAAAATCATCAGCCTTTTCTGTATGAGTTTGAGTCAATCTAAACATGTCAGCTATATTGACCTCTGGCTCACTTTTAAAGAATTACACATGGAAACGTTCCTACATGTCAAGCCAACTAAATATAGAATCTCTAGGTAAAGATACATACCATGCAAATGTTATTTCAGTCAGAGAGTTTAGAAATATCCTCAACAAAATATTCAGGTATTATGATAACAAAAAAATCCTTCATATTGTGTAGTGAATCTAGCAACGTGTTCCACTAAAGATTGGCCTCCTTCACTTGAAAAGAATGAAAATTCAAGAATTTTCACCCCTTTTAGCAAGGGCTCCCTATCAATATGCTCTGAGTATGGCTTTCTAAATTTAGGTCTTGCTATGGGATGAAAACCCAGACCTAACAAGTCTTGGACCACCTCTCCTACAGCATTGACATCCATTTGACCAATATTTCTGCCATATAGACTTTAGGTGAGTAACAAAGAGTTATGTCCCAAGGGAACTCCATTGACTCTGGGCTCAAAAATATTACCACCTTGTGTAATATTTCTGAATGTAAACAGAGCTCTTTTAGCCTTGTAAAAGGCGGGTTGTGTCACTGGACCCGTGTATCCTTGAGTATGTGCCAGAGGTTTGCCTAGTGTTTGGGCTAGCGTCTTGGGAATGTCCTCCCTCTTATTCGGAGGCTGGTATAGACGCGCCACTTGCTTCAACTTGTCCCCAGTTTTAGCTCCTGCTCACCGGTCTTCTACTCACTGGTCTCCTTGGGCATCTTCTCAGTCAGAACCTCCTGTTTAGTAATCACGAGCGGGGAGGAAATGATTGGCTTCAGCCTTTTTAGGGCCTGGATACCTTCAAGGTTGATAGTTTCTACAGCGTTTTGATCAGAATCTATTGCCACTGCCTGACTCAAAGCCTGTGTCATTCGGGCCATTGGGTAAGTCACGGATCGGGTGAAAAACCCATAGTTGTTCTAGCGCTTGTATCAGCTTGTTGACCATCTCCAGCTCTAAATGTTTTCCCTTAGGAGCTTCCACCCATGGGGCATTGGTCGCCATAGAACTATTAGTTTCTTCCATGTCCTTGGCCTCGAACACTTCTCGGTTTCTTGTTACTACCATTATACCAACGTCTCTTCGCAACGTGCCAAATTGTTTGCCTCTTTTTAGAAAGATGAAAAATGTCATCCTTTCTAACTGCGAATGCACAGAAACAAAGTTAGAAAAATATGTGCAAGCGTGTTAGTAATTTTAAAGCTATTCCAAACTAAAATGAAAGCAAATAAAAAAGCATCTGAAATTTAATTGAATGATTGAAAATAAAGAATAGGACGATCTTTCCCCAAGGGTCATTAACTCAATGGTATTCAAATCATCGATGACAATAAATAATAACAAGAAAATTAAATGTAAACGACAAAAAAAAGTGAAATGTACTCAAAAATATAAAGAGTTGGCCAATGGTTGCAAAAGTAACGTAAAAGAAAAAGCAGAGCTTGAGTTTGTTGTCAAATGTTGATGATGCTCTCTTGTACGCTTGATCTTGCCTTTATAGACTTTGTGGCATTTGGCAATGACTCAATTAACCTCTAATATTTTATTGCCTTATGTGTGACGCCAAATTTCGTAAAACTCATATTCGAATAAATACGAATTTTAGCACCATTTTTTTCTTTTTTTTAAACAAAGAGAGAGAAAACCATAAAAGTAAGATTTTGCAAACCCTTAAATAAGAACCAAGTGGTCATATACAAAATAAAGTTCAATATGCGGAAGCTGTGGAAAACGGTTTACATGCGATGATCGTAAGTCACTTCTATACTAATATATGTATAGGCATATAACACAAACATAACCAAAACCCTAGGACCTCGACCTTCTTCAGTACCGCACCGCTAGCCCTGCAGAAAAGTCGTCTCGTCCCTATGCCTGTCACTCTGCACATGATAACACAGCAAAACAAAGGTGAGTATATAGAAATACTCTGTAACTGAATCCCTAAAGTTGTTATGCTGAATGCTTAGGGGAACCTTCGGCCAACACGGGTGTGCTCGTGGAACACAAAAGTCGTATTCGCGCCTAAATTCCCTAATGGCTCACCGTATCCATGCCACAAAAATGTTATTTACGTGTTTTTATGTCTTAGGAATTCATCCTAGATCATTTCCTCACTTCAGATATTCATTAGCACTTTATTCGGCCAAAACTAGGTTTTCTGGGCCACATTAATGTATGTTTATCAAGCCTTTAACATATGGTATTCATCTATCATTTTCCAGAAATCCAGGCAAGAATAACATATGCCAAGGTCTCCCTTAACATACGTTACACACAAATAACGTATGTTACTTACACAAGTAAAATACGTTAATTTGTTCCAGGGGCATTCTGCCCACATACAACTCAATCCGTGACTTATTGTTTCCACATAAGTTCAAGGCATATCAAACCAACATCATAACCTCTTATTCAACCATTTCTTACCTCCTATAACAATCACGACCTTATTGAATCAAACAACTTAACATAACATAACATGCAATTAATCATCATTATTCATTACTTCTTTTCCATTTACATTTTCAAACTCTTACCATCAATTCACAACCATGTATATCATATCACTCATCTTAGGTTTGCATTAAACCATTTCATATTCTTCATAGCACAATCAAGATCATAAACAACACTTTACCATCCATCCTAACAATTCAATGCACGCACATACAAACCTCATTTCATTCATAAACACATATCACATCCATCATTGTTAGCTTCACATTTCCAACATCACACAACGTCATATAACAGACAACTCGAGGTCCTTTCTAATCAAAATATAATCATCTTACTATCATCATTCCATAAACATTCAACATCAATCTCCATGCACATACAATTTCACATAAATGATGTGCTCGGGAGACCATATTGTAAGAGAGTCCACTCTCTTCCTTATTTGTGAGCCATAAGCTCCTTTTCAAATGTGAGCCATAAGCTCCTTTTTTAAATGTGAGCTATAAGCTCCTTTCCAAATATGAGCCATAAGCTCCTTTTTCAAATGTGAGCATAAGCTCCCTTTTTCAAATATGAGCATAAGCTCCTTTTCAACATAATGCATGGACATAAAACATGTTCATACCCACAAAACAATGATATGTGTGAATACAACTCCATGCCTTTCCAATTCTCAACTTAAATTCCCACAAGGGCACATGCACATGAATGTTCCACAAAACATCTGTGTCACACATAATCCAATATGCTCATATAGCCAAACTAGTGGCATAAACCAACATACACTTATGTAACTCAAGAGAGTTCATATGTGACAACATAACATAATTCATCACATCATTCACAAATTTATAATTCCACATACCATACGCAATTCATCATAAGTTTTATACTTATGATTATACAGCATTCTCATGAAGAACATATATCCACAAGCACCATTTAAGTTCCATTCATCACAACACAAGGCATAGCAAGTGCCATTCACTCATACAATCCATCATCCATATATAAAGCATCCGTAAAACCATTTTATCACAAACCATCACTTAGCACACCGCATAAGTTACTCATATGAAGTAACCGCGCATTTCTCATACAATTCATCAACATTGCATTTAAAGCATACAAAACACAACTCGCATACATCTTTCTAAACAATCCATAACCATTCCAAGTGTAATGCCCCGAAAAAAGGTCCACTTTAGGTTGAAATAATGTTTGATTGAATGCGGGATAAAGTGTATATAGGTTATACGTGTCGGGGAGGGGAAAAGAAGTCGAAAAGTGGAGAAAGTGCAGTTAGTGACTGATTAACGTATGTTAATATGTGATTAACGTATGTTAATCTTTGAGAAGGTTGAATAATGTACATTAGTGAAGAAATAACGTACGTTATTCAACTCAGCTTTCCCAAAAACCCAGATTTTACTAACGTACGTTAATTTGGACAATAGACATACGTTATCGGGGGTCTGGACATGTCATTAAATGTCCAAAAACAACTTAAACCGAGCCATAACTTCTCTCCAACACTCAAACTCTCCCAAAACTCTCAAACCATCATCATAGAGTCTTCCAAACACCAAACCTACCAACAAACACCAGATTTTCAGTAGATTAACAATGCATTTGTCCTCCCATCAATCCCTCTTCTAGATAGGGTTGAAAGTTACGGAAAAGGAGGTAAAATTCTTATTTCTACACTGAAATGTGGGGGAAATCATGTGCATTTGGTAGGTTTTGTTGGGTTTTCATAATAGATTATGATTCCATTAACCTTTAACCTAAAAACACAAGATTTGGTGAGATTTAAGGAATTCAATTTTGTGGAAAATTTGGGGATTTTAGGGAAATCAGTAGAAAATGTTAAAATTAGGTACATTATATGTTAAACGATATTAAATGGGATTAAATGTGTGTAGGTATTGGTAGTCAGAACTCGAATTGAGGATCAGGCGACGAATCGGCCTTGGATTTCGAGGTAAGTGTATTTTAACGCTTACTGTAATGAGTTGTGCCTTTGTATGGTTTAATTTATGTGATGCTGATGGAATTGACATGTGTTTGTGTTGTTATTTATGTGTTGGATGAAATTGATGTTAGTAAGTGCATTTTGACACTTACTATAGTTATGTCAACCTTTGTTCGGTTAAATATATGACTTAAGTGTGTTATTTGTCATGCGATGGTGGAAATGTGTTTTTGGAAGAATGATATTTTGAATTTCAATTATGTGGAACGTATGAAAGTTGTATGTATGTTGTGGGTATGCTTTGAATGTGCTTGATAAAAATAAAAGTGTATAAAAATGTGTTGTGGGGAATTGAATGATTTCTTGTGGATGTAAATCCTTGAAAGTTTTTACGCGTGATGTTGGTATGTATGAATGTGTTGCTTGGTTATGTATGAGTTTGGTTGTATGCTTTTGAGAATTTGATAAATGAGTTGTGTATGTTTGATTTTGGGTGTGGTGATGAGTTGGATATGAAGTGTAACCTTATGTTGAACATGTGCTTATGAAAAGATATGGACTAATATGATGGGGGTGACTTGCATGTTTGGCTTACATAACCATGTGAATGAAAGTAAAATGAGAAAGGTGCATGTAATGTGTATTCTTTATGGAAATAGGGCTTGTGCCCATACATATGAATTATGCTAAATTGTGAAAGAAAGATTAATGTTTGACTTACATTACACCATGACATTTATGGCATTAGCATGAGCATTGTTGTATGTTCATGAAGAGGGCATTGTGGCCAATGCGCAAAATATAAAACAAGGGCCTCTTGTCCAATTACGCACAAAGAGAGTGGACTCTCTCTTATATGAAAACAGGGGCCTCGTGGCCAAATACGCACGAAGAGAGTGGATTCTCTTTTATGTTTGACAAAAAGAAATGAGGGCCTCGTGGCTAATTATGTGCAAAGAGAATGGACTTTCTTTTGAGATGTGAAGACTCCAGAGCATGGCATTGTATGTTGCATTTGGCATTTGCATACATATGCATTCATGAATCATTACCTTGGATTAGTGTGTTATGATTGGATGCAAGTATGATGATGGTTTGTGTATGTGTATGAGCTATGTAAATGAATCACCATGTACTCTCGTATGATTTAGGATGAAATTATGTGAATTTTTTCATGAGGTGGTGTCGATATGAATGCTGACATATCCTAGTTAATCTTATGATTATATGATATGTTATAGTTGCTGCTTTGTGTATGTTAATGATGTTTAAGACAAGCGATTACGTATAATGATAAAAGATGTATGTGGGTTCGATGTATGATTAAAATGTTGAATGTTACTTGGCCTATGAATGAAATCATTACCATTATTCTTGTTCATGGTTAAGGATAGGTAAGTGAACTTAATAAATGATATAAGAGATGAGAATGGGGAATAGTGTGACTGGCATGAGTGGTTTAATGTTAAGGCATAGTGTGGTTGGCTCGTAGGTTCATTAAGAAAGAAAGGAAAATGAGATGAATGCATGGTGTAAATGTGTATAAATGAGACATGAAATAAATGTGTGATCATAGATATGATGTGGAGGTTGTGTGATGAGTAGATTGGTTAAAAGTAAGCCTAAGATGGTTGTGTTGATAAATGTGACTGTTGTATGATATGTACAAATGTTAGACTTGAGTTTAAGTACTGAAATGTGATTCTGTGTGTCATTAATGTATGTTAATGACTGAATTAACGTGCGTTAATGCATGTTAAAGTACGTTACTAAATGTAAAACCTACGTTAGTCATTGCTAAAAAATCTGGAAAGATTTTTTATGAATAACGTACGTTAGTGACAATGTAAACACATGTTACTATGGTCCAGAAACCTAATTTTAGCCTGAATAATGTACGAATGTATATCTAAAGTGAGGAAATGATCTAGGATGAATTCCTAAGGTATAAAACACATAAATAACTTGTTTATGGCATGGCTACGGTGAGCCATCACAGAAGTAAGGTGCGATTACGGTATTTGTGTTCCTTGAACACACCCGTATTGGCTGAAGGTTCCCCTGCGCATTTAGCATAACAACTATAAGGATTCACTTACTGAGTATTTCTATATCCTCACCTTTTTTTACTGTGTTAATGTGTGCAGAGTGACAGGTACCAGGGATGGGACGACTTTTCGGCAGGGCTAGCGGTGCGGTCCTGAAGAAGTTCGAGCTCCCAAGTTTTAATTATGTTTTTGTGTATGCATATGACATTTTAGTATAGACGAGATGTGGTATCATTGCATGCAAACGTTTTCCATTGCTTCCGCATTTTGATTCATATTGTGTATGGCCAACATTAGTCTTGTGAAATTATTTGTAAATTTTATTTATAATGGTTTTCTCTCTCATGTTTAACCATTTTAAAATGACACGAAAAAATTGGTGCGAATTCAAGGTTTATTTAAAAATGAGTTTTATGAAACTTGGCGTCACACCAAGGAAACCACATAAAGACATATACAATTCAAAGCTTGCATTTAGCTCAATTTCTTTATCATTCCATCAAAAGACAACATTTATAACACAAACTTATCCATTCAAAGGCAAGCATAAGATCGCAAACGTCCAAGAACACTTACCTCGTGTTCCTGCGAACTTGATTCGGCAAAATTCTCTGATTCGGGTTCCGTTTGTCGTCTCCTACACAATTTTAACACATTTCATGTTATAATCATTATACTACACTTAATTTCTCATTTACCTAACCAATTCCTCAAAATCCTGAAATTCTCCCATAACCCTAAAATCCTCAATCTACGACAAATATTCTAATTTTAGGTTAAATGTTTGTACATTCAGTAACTACTAGCAAAACCCTACCAAATGTACATGATTTCATACAGATTTCAGCCTTGGATTAGAGGATTTACCTTTGCTCAAACCCTAGCCAAGAGGAATAATCGGATGAATGGATCGATTGTTGTTCCCTCGCTGAAATCCTTGAGTTGATAGGTTGTTTTAGTGTTTAGGGAGGCTTAGATTGGCGTTGAAGAGTTGCGAGAATGTTTAGGAGGGTTGTGGGGTGTTTTTGGCCCAAAATAAAGTGTTTCCCCCCTTTTAATGACATGTTTGGACCCCCGATAACGTATGTTTATTTTGCAATTAACGTACGTTAGTCAAAATGTGATTCTGGGAAAACAGGGAAGAATAACGTACGCTATTTTTCCTCATAAACATACGTTATTCATTCTGTATGAAGAATAATGTATGTTTATGGACAATAAACATACGTTATTTTAAAATTTCCAGCACTAGTCTCGGTTTTCAACCTCCTTTCGATTCCCAACATACATATACATATATATACATCATCCCACATTGAATTAAACATCAATCAACATTGAATTAGACCTTATTCAACATAAAATGGTTAATTTTCGGGGCGTTACAGCTCTTCCCTTAAGAAATTTTGTCCCTGAAATTAGAAGCAAGTTAGGTTTCCAAATCAACTTAGCTTACTTAAACTCACACATTCTAACTTAAACTCTTAGGCTTTTAATAACCCACGAGGAACATACATACATACAAGCAAGAACACATTCTTACATTTTATCTCGCTTCATATAGGATGATAATCAAGGATTTAGTCCAATTCATCTTACCTTACACACATGACCTCATAATAGCATCAGTATTAACATTATCACATTCATGCTCATGGTATGCTTCACCATAGCACATTGACAGATTAATTCACATAGCAATTTATAAAATCAATCATAACAAGTAAACCAACCCAAATCATCAATTTAGTAACCAAAGGCTCACACTCATGTTCACCTCTTGCTTATCCTTCATCCATCTTCTTTTTCCATCGTTCAATCAAACATTCCATCGTACACATGTCTTAATGAAATTACTCATTCGATCCATATGTTTGGTCACCTTTTTGCACTCACCTTTATCCATAAAGTTTCAACACCACACTTCACGCTCACATAGGTAACCAAGGCAAAGCCTTTTATTCAACTACACTTTAACGTTCAAATACTTCACTCGTGACTTCTCATTTAAGGCATTGCTATGCTCATAAGTTTTTGACATTCTCCTATCTCTCACTTTTAGGCAATATGCCTTTAACACATCATATTTCCATTATGAATCCCAACATTACATTTCACTCCATACGTCTCTACTTTATTATCTTTTATACCCGGTGTCAACTCTATATCTAAGCAACAGCCGGTTGAATCTTGTCTTAAGTTCTTCTGACTTGCCATTGCAACCACTCTCAATCTTTCATCGAATCTTGGTTGTATTATTGTCTACTATCATAACTACATCATAATCCTCAAGGTCGTCCCTATTCATCAAGTACTCCAATGAGCACCCGAACACCCCTTTGCGATTCAATTTCCACTTTTAACACTTAATGATCTTTCCATAAGTTCCACTTTAGCGTATTCCTTATGCTCCTTTCCTCGTGATATGCACTTGGCACATCACCATTCACCTCGCTAATTTTAGCATCCTCATGCTTTCTATAAAACTCTATTTCTCTTGATAATCAATTACTCAAAGCAATCCTCACATCAAATTTATACTTATCCAACCCAATCCCCACATCTCATTATTTCAATCTCTATATTTCATTTGCTCTAAAACTCCCTCTCATTTTACTCTCTCAATTATATGTCTACGCTCACGATCTCCAAGGTTATTTCCTCATAGTAACCAAGGTAGGTAAAGAAGGACATAGTTTTGCGTACGCATAAGAAGGAATGTAACAAATGCAAGCTTTTTCGAGACATGCAAGAAATGCCCTACCTTTGGTTAAGAAAACTATACAGGAAGTCAAAGAATTCACTTCCTCATACAAAGTACAACTCTAGCACTACTTTCAAGAGAAAGGATGAACGATAGTAACCTCAATGATCACACTCCACAATCAAATCCTCAAATATACATTACCATAGTCTCCCAATATCATCAATAAGTGTCACTTTTAATGATTTCTTTCCTTTGTATTTCCTCTCACATATTCACTATTGGTTTCCCACAATAGAGTTATTTTGTTATCGAAATTCTCGATTTTCACTTTGCTTTTCACTCGCACAATACTTAACCGATCTTTTGGTCCGTCAAGTACACTTAGTTAAGTTGTTCATGCGGGTCTCAATCCATATTCACTCTAGAACACTTTTTCCAATTCATGGGAAAACACTCATACCCTCGCTAGTTACTTAGGTTTTTCTCCCATGTTCTTAAGTCTTATCTAGGCAATTCATTTGCCGCACCCAATTTCCTTCTTGACTGGTTTGGTCACATTATGATTATAAAGTAGTTGTGTTCTCTTTATCCCAACTCTCATTAACTCACTCAACCGTAAATCATGTAACATCACTCCCATATTTCATACGAGCAACAATGTCAGCCGCATTGCCTAATTACCATATGAATTCAAACACTATTTATAGCATTTTCGCATTAACATGTATATTTTTCACACTCCAAGGTTATTTCCTCATCCTTACCAATTCACTCGACAAACAATTTGCAAGCACTTAATGCATCATTCTTAATGAACCATCAATTCAATCCCAAATTAATTGATTCATGCAATCTCAACTATAATCATATACATGCGACACTCAATATTGAACATCTTTTCAAGTATAAACATGTTCTCAATGTCAACCTCAATCAATTAACAAAGTTTCATATGATTACAAAGGTATAATGCAATCCATTATTTCTTTTTCATGAAAATGTAAACAATATATTGATGCCAACATGCATTGTCTCACATGGTTTACGGCCATATCTTTCATATCATACCACCTAGACTCATCATTAATCCATTTATGAACCCATAGGTCAAACTCATGCCCCACATGGACACATTTTCAATTCATCTTATAACGTACCATAAACACTTCATATCATCTTAATTTGGATCACACAAATTGCAATACCTCATACAAGCACCATCATATCAATCAAGAACATTAAAGGCACATGTTTAAACCTTTAATTCATTTGCTTACACAATGTAGCAACCAAAACTTTAGTTGTACATTTTAGCAAATTCTATTCTTACTGTCTCTTGGCTTCTTATTCACTTTTAGTGAGGCTCTAATTTACATAACTTAACCATTTACACGCATCATATACCCATTATACATTGATAAAGGCACACAACCCTTTTTATTTTCTCCAACACATAGCAATTATACCAATTTAATGCGATGTATCGTATGGACAAATTCTTACTCATACATGTATCTACGATGATTTCACTATTTTTACACAACCCAATTACAATGTAACTGATAATATTAACACCTTATCATGTTCTGAATTAAGCTCATTGTGCTCTGGGGTGGATTCTTACCCCAGCACATCGTCTTGGGACTCGGCAGCCTCATGCGATACCTGGTCGACTAGCTTTAACATTTAGAAATCACCCTTTCCAAAAACTTTTTTTGCACACACAATGATGCAATGAAAACATTTTTCTGGCACAGTCCGCAGGGAATCTAATCCCTGCTCTGATACCACTAAATGTGATGAAAAATTTTGTAAAACTCATTTTCGAATAAATACCAATTTTAGCACCATATTTTCTTTTTTTTTAAACAATTAAGTACAAGAGAGAAAACCATAAAAGTAAGATTTTTCAAGCCCTTAAATAAGAACCAAGTGGTCATATACAAAATAAAGTTCAATATGCGAAAGCTGTGGAAAACGATTTACATGCAATGATCATAAGTCACTCCTATACTAATATATGTATAGGCATATAACACAAACATAACCAAAACCCTAAGAGCTCGACCTTCTTCAGTGTCGCACTGCTAATCCTGCTGAAAAGTTGTCCCGTCCCTGGTACATGTCACTCTGTACACGACAACACAGTAAAACAAAGGTGAGTATATAGAAATACTCAATAAGTGAATCCCTATAGTTGTTATGCTGAATGCACAGGCCAACACGGCTGTGCTTGTGGAACACAAAAGTCGTATTCGTACCTAAATTCCGTAATGGCTCACCGTAGCCATGTCACAAACAAGTTATTTACATGTTTTATGTCTTAGGAATTCATCCTAGAGCATTTCCTCACTTTAGATATTCAATAGCACCTTATTCGGCTAAAACTAGGTTTTCTGGGCCACATTAACGTATATTTATGAAGCCATTAATGTACATTATTCATCAGTCATTTTCTAGAAATCTAGGCAAGAATAACGTATGTTCCCTTAACATACGTTACACAAAAATAATGTATGCTACTTACACAAGTAACATGCGTTAATTTGTTCCAGGGGCATTCTGCCCACATACAACTCAATTTGTGACTTATTGTTTCCACATAAGTTCAAGGCATATCAAACCAACATCATAACCTTGTATTCAACATTTCTTACCTCATATAACAATCACAACCTTATTGATCAAACAAATTAACATAACATAACATACACTTAATCATCATATATTCATTACTTCCTTTCCATTTACATTTTCAAACTCTTATCATCAATTCACAACCATGTATATCATATCATTCATCATAGGTTTGCATTAAACCATTTCATATTCTTCTTAACACAATCAAGATCATAAACAACACCTTACCATCAATCCTAACAATTCAATGCACGCACATACAAACCTCATTTCATTCATAAACACATATCGCATCCATCTTTATTAGCTTCACATTTCCAACATCACACAACGTCATATAACACACAACTCATGCTCCTTTCTACTCAAAATATAATCATCTCATTATCATCATTCCATAAATAGTCAACATCAATCTCCATGCACATACAATTTCATATAAACACATATAACACAGGTTCTTTCTTTAAAGCTCATATATGAGCACTTATCATCCAACTCACAAGTTATGCTCATATCATAACCCTAATCAACACACATTCATTTTACATGAAAATCAATAACATGTATACATAATGAATGCAAATGAAACGCTAATGCATTTCCACACATAAATGATGTGCTCCAGAGACCATATTGTAAGAGAGTCCACTCTCTTCATTGTTTGTGAGTTATAAGCTCCTTTTCAAATGTGAGCCATAAGCTTCTTTTTCAAATGTGAGTTATAAGCTTCTTTTCAAATGTGAGCCATAAGCTCCTTTTCAAATGTGAGCCATAAGCTCCTTTTTCAAATGTGAGCATAAGCTCCCTTTTTCAAATGTGAGCATAAGCTCCTTTTCAACATAATGAATGGACATACAACATGCTCATACCCATAAAACAATGATATGTGTGAATACAACTCCATGCCTTTCCAATTCTCAACTCAAATTCCCACAAGGGCACATGCACATGAATGTTCCACAAATCATCTGTATCATACATAATCCAACGTGCTCATATAGCCAAACTAGTGGCAGAAACCAACATACACTTATGTAACTCAAGAGAGTTCATCACATAGTCAATAAGGGACATTCATATCATGCATGTGACAACATAACATGATTCATCACATCATTCACAAATTTATAATCCCACATACCATACACAATTCATCATAAACTTCATACTTATGATCATGCAACATTCTCATGAAGAACATATATCCACAAGCACCATTTAAGTTCCATTCATCACAACACAAGGCATAGCAAGTGCCATTCACTCATACAATCCATCATCCATATATAAAGCATCCGCAAAACCATTTTATCACAAACCATCACTTAGCACACTGCATAAGTTACTCATATGAAGTAACCGTGCATTTCTCATACAATTCATCAACATTTCATTTAAAGCATACAAAACACAACTTGCATACATCTTTCTAAACAATCCATAATCATTCCAAGGAAACCACATAAAGACATATACAATTGAAAGCTTGCATTTAGCTCAATTTCTTTATCATTCCATCAAAATACAACATTTATCACACAAAATTATCCATTCAAAGGCAAGCATACAATCGTAAGCGTCCGAGAACACTTACCTCGTGTTCCCCAGGACTCGATTCGGCACAATTCTCCGATTCGGGTTCCGTTTGTCGTCTCCTACACAATTTGTAACACATTTCATGTTATAAACATTATCCTACACTTAATTTCTCATTTACCTAACCAATTCCTCAAAATCCCGAAATTCTCCCATAACCCTAAAATCCTCAATCTACCATAAATCTTCCTATTTTAGTTTAAATGTTTGTACATTCAGTAACTACTAATAAAACCCTACCAAATGTACATGATTTCATACAGATTTCAGCCTTGGATTAGAGGATTTACCTTTGTTGAAACCCTAGCCAAAAGGAATAATCGGATGAATGGATCGATTGTTGTTTCCTCGCTGAAATCCTTGAGTTGATAGGTTGTTTTAGTGTTTAGGGAGGTTTAGATTGGTGTTGAAGAGTTGAGAGAATGTTTAGGAGGGTTGTGGGGTATTTTTGCCCCAAAATGAAGTGTTTCTAGCCTTTTAATGACATGTTCGGACCCCCGATAACGTATGTTTATTTTGCAATTAATATACGTTAGTCAAAATGTGATTAAGGGAAAACAAGGAAGAATAACGTACGTTATTCTTCCCCATAAACATACTTTATTCATTCAGTATGAAGAATAACGTATGTTTATGGACAATAAACATACGTTATTTTAAAATTTCCAGCACTAGTCTATGTTTTCAACCTCCTTTCGATTCCTTACATACATATACATATATATATATATATATACATCATCCCATGAATTAAACATCAACCAACATTGAATTAGACCTTATTCAACATAAAATGATTAATTTTTGGGACGTTACATTATGAGACCAATCAAATATTCTCCAATATTCTGATTTGTTTCCTTATCTTACAGTGTCAAACCCACATTATTTCCGGTTCTGGAAAAAAATAATTAGGCCTCCCGTTTAACCCAGTCCATGGGTTTTAGTTTATTTTTGGCCAGAACAGAAATGTAAGAAATTCCACTTATACATATTCACAGAGATCGAGACTGTTAGATATAGCAAAAATAAGTCTGAACTTTTGATTGTACTGAACAAATTAAATATTGCGATTTATTTTCGTTGTATATGACAGTTCCGATCTAGTGTCTCATTTAATTTCTTCTTTCAGTAGACCGATTAAAATTCAGTATATTTCACGATGTACAATGCAAGAGGACACTAGACAGGATTCAGGTTGGAAAATGCAAAATGTAATTAGTAGGGTAGACGAAGCCAATTTTATGGACTTTTTATCTTTTCGAAACAAAGAAGGATTCATACAAGTAATCTCCAAATTATAGTTTAGATTGAATAAACAATGTTGAAGACAAATACAAGTAGAACCATCATTACTAAACCAAACCATGAAATATTCTGCGTTATAGAAAGCAACTTTTGGCGAGTAAGAGGTTGATGTCTCATAAATTGGTGATCACCCGCACGAGAGGTACTTTTCTCAAAGTTAAACACTGCCATATAACTGTCGGGTCATCAAGTCAAAAACAGCTTTTACTTTATCAATGAAAATATGTCTTTTTTTGACAAATTATATAATAAGAGATAACGAATTGAATGAAGTTGAAATTCAAGCGCATAACGGAAAATAAATCTGTTGGTAAAATGACAGTTGTGGAATTTGCAACCTTAAAGTGATAAAAAAAACAAAAAGTAAGCCTTTTTGACATTAGAATAAAAGACTGCGTTTTGATTGAGGAAGTGGATGTATTTTTGTACCATCTCTACCCAACTCCGAATTTAATTCATGTCATGTAATTATTCATCGAAATTGTTCACATTGAATCAGTTTTCAACTACACAATCTTGTTTCCCATTAAAAACCTCCTTGCGGATGCTTTATTAGGCACTAATTTTACAAAAATCTAAGGCCAACGCCTTCTTCATTCTTATCTTTTTAATTCTTTCGTTTTTCTTTTGGAGGGGATCATATAATGTGAAAGAAAACTGTAAGGCAATTTTTAATTTTGGTTCATTTTTCTTCCAAATTCAAACAGTGGCAGAAAAATTTTTGTTACAGAAATTTCTTTAGGTGAGCTTATTTATTTTATAGCTCCACCTAATACCACTATATGTATATGATCACTTTATATACTTTGCACCATCCGTTAACTAGAAGCTTCTCACAATTTATATTATATTATAATTAACGTTGACATGTTGATCTATACGACTTTAAGAAAATTCTGCTAAAAAGGTAAAGATTCTATTTCGTGTTATATATAAAAGTGTTGACTTTAATGGGTCCTTTCACAATAACTTGGATGAATGCACAATCATATATATATAGAGAGAGAGAGATCAACGATGTAATTGAGTATTACACATAAGGATCAGTCCCTATACGAAGATCTCAACAAACATGGCATGAAGGTGAACCAAGCATATCATCATGGTAGAAATCTTTAGAGAGAAATCTTGTAGCACTTGGGCATGTATTGCACTAGATGAAAACGGTCAGTTTGCTAGAGCATGAAGTGGTCGAATATATGTTGTTCTGGAACCTGCAATTGCGGAAGCTTTAGCGACCAAGAAAGAACTCTCATGGATCATAACCATCTCTCGCAATAAGACCATAATTAAATTGGATTCGGAAGCTGTGGTGAGGGACATTAACTTAGGCTTACAAGCTCACTCGGTTTATGGAAGAATTATAGTAGATTGCTTACATTTAATACCTCATATTGATGAAGTGAACATTCACTATGTTAAGAGGTCAGTAAATTGTGTAACTCATACCTTAGCAAGGGCTTCAAATTCTGTCTGATTCCAATATGTGGGATACAATTCCACCTAATTGTATAATTTTTGTTTTTCTTCTATATTCATATGATTAAATGAATTTTTATTTTGGGATTAAAAAAAATGTGTTCACTATTATATAAGGGATTTTGGTGGAAGCCCTAAATTTATAAACAGTTGCTTAAATCAATTTTAGATTGTACGCAATTTACTTTATTCATTAGTTTAATTGTGTTGCAGAGATACCTTTCATTGGTATTAAAACATTAGACACGTAGATGTTAAAATAATTCTTCAATGTCTAAAAAGTTACAATCAGACCCGATATATCTACTATAGACTGCTTATGAAATTTCATTGAAATCAAAAATCAAAATTTAGATTACTTATCATTGCCATGTCTAGAATGTGCCTAAAAATAATTGAATTCGATAATTTTGACTCTACCATTAGATTTATAAAGCTTGAAAACCAACAATCTCAATTTTGGTTATCAAGAATTGTTAGAAAAGTCATGAATAGAGACAGTAAGATGGCAAAAACATTATGTTGCGTGAACAGTAGTCATGTCATGTACTTTTCCAATTAAAAGTGACGAGGAATACATGGTGGCCCGTGATTTGTTTGACCTACAATCATCATTCATTTATGGTTTAGATCAACTTTAAGCATATAT